>WNWU01000041.1:11086359-11135496 GCA_012654045.1 Ptyas mucosa | reverse complement strand
ACTGCTCAAACAACTAAAGGGAACACAAAACTACTGTATGTAACGAACAAAGTATTTAATAAGGCTATTTCATTCATTCAGATCTCGGATGTCTTCTGCTTGTGTTCCCTTTATTTTTTTGAGCAGTGTATATTCATTATCAAATTTTTGCTCTACAGTCATTAGACTTTGGGAAGCTTAATCTGTAGAGCACCACACCAAATATCGCCAGGTCCAAATATTCAAACTTTTTTTTTTAATTTGGGGAAAAGAGTTTGGGTGATTTAAGCAGCAAAGTGAATGTCTTAACCTGCATATCCCTGAAAGTCTCTGAACAATTGTGCTGAATCTTCCTACATACTGTATAGTGATGGAGCAGAATGGCCTAACTTAAAAATACCCATTAACTTCTGAAAACTAACCCCTCCAAAAAACATGTTTAGAAATCTGGAAATTTGTACCTGTCTACCCCAACAAAGTTATATCACATTTATGGTCCTTGGAGACCCCCAAAATTAAAAATGCAAGAAAGTGGCCCAGTTATAAAGGGGGAAAGAGCCACCTTTGCAAAGGAGGAGGGGCAGGAGAGGAAAACTGCTCACCTTTTCTTAGTGAGCAGAACAGCCCTGCAGGACTTGCCATCCCAGGTACAGTAAGGATCTCTAGCAAGGCAGCAGTCGGCACACGTTTTGCCATAGAGTTCACAGCGATACATGGAGAGCTGCACCAGCCCTTTGGTAGTGCTCACAAGCAGTTCCTGCTACTCAAAGGACAGAGGAGAAATAACTGCCATGCAACTTTTTGTGACACCCTGGAATCTGCAGCCTCCCTTCCCCACAAATTCTGGAGAAAAATGGGGGAGGGGGGCAGCAGGAAAGGGAGATAGAGAAGATGCTTTACCTAAGTTTCTTTTTGTAAATATTAAAATGATCTATTAATATTGACCTTTGAGTAACGAGTCGGGGGCAAGATTCGCCGAAATAATTTTAGGGATTGGACAAAAAACAAAACAAAACAACCCCGTGGTATTTCATTGAATGGAGATAAAGTTATATTTAGTATATATCTTATGCAGATATGGTTACATTGATTACTTTTTGGTGATGCATATAATCATTTCCCTTTCTGACACGTTAAAAATGGTTACTTAGAAGAACCCTCTGGCAGGACTCTGGAGGCTGCTCTCAATGCTTGGGGTTATGGGAAAATACCCCTGGGGACTCAGCTGTGCCCCCACCCCCTTTGCCCTGAAGAAAATAGCATACAATTAGTATAACAAATGCTGGCTTACCCGCTTTAGAGAAAATCGCATATCTAAGATAGCTGAAGGCACCTACAAGAAATAGAAAACAGCAGCAGTTTGCAACGATACTCTAAATTCCATTTTGTATTGGATGCCCGCATCCCTGGGTCCCATGCAAACTTTAGACTGGTACCTGCTTCACACATGCTTCACAATCACAACCAGAGGGTGGCAAAGAGTTAAGGTTTTCTAGACTTCTCTGCTGCCATTTAATGGTTATCTGGATTTTTGTAGGGCTATAAATTAATTTTTTCTTTCTGCGATAGTCTGAGACAACCTGGGTCATTAATCGCGTAACATCCTTTCCTGATCTGATGTTGCTTTCACACTCTTGGCCAGCACTGCAACAATGTCCATTTGGGTGGAGCAGCAGATGAGAAAAGTGGCAAACGAAGAGCAGCCTCTATGGGGAAACTGATTATTGCTAGCAACACTCAAGAAAAAACTCCCATCACAGATATCCTGGGTCCAGCTAACAAATATTATATTATTTAGTTTCTCCAAACCTAAAGGGAATGAAAAATAGATATAGTCTTCATTGTTATTCTTTCACAGAGGTGTTGAGGATTCATAGAGGATTACATAAGAGCAGTGGTGGGATTCAAGTAATTTAACAACCGGTTCTCTGCCCTAATGATTTTTCCAACAACCAGTTTGCCAAACTGCTCAGAATGTTAACAACCGGTTCTCCCGAAGTGGTGCGAACTGGTTGAATCCCACCACTGCATAAGAGGCATTTATGGGAGGCAAAAACTGATTCTTACTCAGGTCTTGCAGAATGGGTCAGTCTATCTAATGTTATAGGGACACTGTTCTACAGGTTTGTTTGTTTTTAAAAACTGGGACAGGAGGTTTGTCATAAAATTTTTTACAGTATAGTAAATTTTAATTGGTTGTTATTGGCCCTATCCATATCCTGTAGTTCTTGTCCTTAAGTTGTCGTTGATTCTTGGTTTACAACCTATTACATCCTCTCCCTTTGAGTTTTAGCACTACAGCCCATAATATGGGGAAAAAATTATATATCAAGAAACAAATAAATGATATTACAGGAAAGATTAGCTGGATTCATGACTTTCATTTTCACTCTCTGTATGTGTGGACATGATACTTGATTGTTGTCATCAACAACATCATGCTTGGCATCTTTATATCTTGACTTGACAAATAATTACTTTGACTCCTGGCTCATGGATTACATTAATTGCACAAATCAATGCACTGTATTACAGGAAATTGGACCTTTGTAGAAAACTCCATCCCAGGAAAGTTTTAAAAGTAACAGAAGTATTCTGGTTACCTTTGAAACCTGGATCTCTTCCAAGCTGATCTCCTGAGAGTCTCGGCCTTCTAGGTTGGAGATGCCCACCTTAAGCACTTTGCCTTCATCTGTGAGAAGTCAAACAGAAGAGTGTGTGAAGAGGATTATGGGTGGGGGTACCTCCTTGGATTCTTGTTGCATGGAATTATCAAGATCATTACTAGGCAAGGAGATTCAATGTGCGAACCGGTAGTAAAGGTAAGTAAAACCCACCCCTGGATGAGGCCACTCCTTGTGGATTATATGTACAGTTATACCAAGGAGAGGTCCATTTCTAACATGCAGCATCTTTACATGAGATTTTTTAAAATGCCAATTTTAGAACAATTTAGGGGCAAACTGAACATATTTTCATTCATCAAAGCATTTTAATTAGGTGACAGGTTATTTTCCAGAATGTTTTAATAAAAAAAATAGCAACATCATTAATTTCATCTAATATGCCTTCTTATGCTATGTAATTCTACAGGGATCATGAGATAATAAATGTATTTCAGAATGAGGATCACTTTGTTACTCGTTTTATACATTTTTCTACTCCTATCATTAGCTTTTCTGGAGAAAAAGTTCTGGGTTCAAGATGCAAGATTGATTGCATCTCGACAAAATCTTTATGTTATTTTCTTTGCTGTGTTATATGTCTTTGTGAAGTAGTCCTAATATTTTGTTAGGCGTAATGCAATGAATTGATGCTTTCGTATTTTTTGGTTGAAAAGGAAATTCTATCATTTTAGCACTGTTTTATGTTTTTAATATATTTTAAAGTGGCAGCTATTAATTGCTTACAATGAATTTGATGTTTTAAAGGCTCTGTGAATACTTCAATAGTTTGGCCGAAAGGGATACCATTTAATTCCAATTACTTAATAAGGGAATTGTAACCAGGCCTCTGAAGCAATTAAATAGTATTGTGCATAAACAATCCCAACTGATACCCTGGGCCAAGATAGATATGTGCTAAGCTTGTCAGTAAGGGAGAAGGAAAAGCAGCAATCACAGCAGAACTGTATTGTTTTTCTGAAGCAATGATGGCAGGATGGAAAACATTATGCTCATCCTGGAATCCTTCTACAATCCTTTGGAAGGAAAAGGAGTGGGGAAAAGATAATTCCAGAGCAAAAAAAAAAATGAAATAAAATAAAAATCAGGCAACTTTTTTAATTTTATTTTTTTTTAATTAGTGGACCTGGGCAGGACCCAGAGACAGGAAAATGGAAAAGGAAGAAGTGGAGAAAATGACAAAATATAAACACTTAAAATAGTAGAATGACTGTGGCAAAAAAAAAAAAAGGGGGGGGGACATAGTACCAGCAAAAATAGGTGTGTGCAATCCCAAAACATCTGGAGCACCATTTCAATACCATTGGTGTTGACAAAATCGCCATCAGTCAATGCAGAAGGCAGCATTATTTAGAATAGCTTACATCATGCAACAATACCTTTAACATCATCAGACAACAACTGCCTATGCCTATGCCAAATTTTTCTGCATAGGGCTTGGATAGATGCATAAAAATGCCAAATCCAGTCTAAACATCTGGCTGACTGTGCGACCAACCACAATAATGGCAATGCCAGTGTTCATATTGGGAAGATAATCAATGATGATGATGATGATTTTCCTTTTACTATACAAATGTAAAGGGGGGAGGGGGAGTTGCTTCCATCATTAGTCTCCCTCAAATTATCATCAACCAATTGTTGCCCAATTTAGATAATGCCCCTGCAATCTCAACACATAGGCTCAGCTTCTACTCACCTTTATTTTAAAGTCTCAAGCAATATTTGCTGTTGAAAGTGAACAATCCTAGAAAAACCATAGTATTGCTGTATCACATGAAATCATTTTGAAAGGGAAAATTGTACACTTAATGTTACCGTCTAGTTCTTTCTTCACTTTCCCGTCGAATAAGTCAAACATCATTTCAAACCGTGACTTACAGTAAGATCAGAACATCTTTGCTTGAACTCCTCTACCTGTTCCAAGGAAGAGAACATCAACATGTCCAGCCTCTGTCTCCACTCTGTCCACCAAAAGATGCCGGATATTGAAAGGCACATTGACTCTAATCAAAACAGGCTTCCTGTGGAGTGGATAGATGGGGTCCCACATCAGATGATGAGTACGCATGAAGCTAATCACTTCATCGGGGAAGTCCTTGGTTGACTGCAGGAATGGGTCATATGTTTCACTGGGACACTGATGGGAAGAACGGACATTGAAAAAGGAATGGTGCAAAAGTATTAACAGTCAACTCCACAAGTCTTGTGATTTAAGGTAGCTAAATCTATTAATATCACAATTGAGGCAAATTTTCATAAATTGTCATCTATGACAGCATATGGCACACTGATTTTCCTAGGATGTGACAATCTTCTGCATTTTCTGAAACCTCCCTACTTACAGATTGGTGGCATTTCCTGGGACAAACTGCTTTAGGACCATTTGTGGAACCCACGAGTGGATCCAGGACCCAGATTAGCCATCTCAGAAATGAATCATGCAGGGAAAAGAGGCCTTGAAGAGCCCTTGTTGCCCAGGTGGGAATAAACAACTCCCAGAAATAACCTACAATAGTTTAACTCTGAGCGGCAGCAAATATTTTCCCTAGTCAGTCTTTATATGAACAAGTTAGAGAAAAAGTGACTAAGGAAAGTTTTATGTACATACTGTTCCAGGACGAGGGTAAGGGATCCGTCCTTTATATTCAGCCCACTGATAATCAAAGCCTTCCTTGTGTGCAAAAGGTCCATTGAAGGCAGCTCGAATGGCTGCCAGGGAATAAACACACACTGCAGAACCGCTAAAAATGCCACTGGGAAAGAAAAGAATAATGTAGGGAGATGGAGAGTATTGATACATAAATCAGTCCAAGAGATATTTCTTTGTACAATTCTGCCAAATCATGCCTTTGAAAGATTTCTGCCTTAGAAAAGACTTTCTAACTCATTTAAAGGTCATGAAATTGGAAGATGAATGCCTGAGGTGGCCTTAGAGAAGATGATCTTCAGAAAGTAATTTTATTTCAAAAGCATTCTCACTGCTCTCTCATCTTTAACAGGGGGTTTTTGCTCTCATCAATTTTCTTCCAGATCATTCCTTAACTCAGTTAAAGCTGAAGATTATGGGAGCTGAGATTCAACACACGGGGATCACTGCCTTAGTTCTTCCCAGCAGTTGAAAACTGCATGAAATCCTCTTCTCAGCTTCATCCCACCAGGTAGGATATGGTGACAGGTACCATTTCTGCAGGAACTTGAAAGAGCTACAGCAGAATCCTGTTTCAGTGTATCAGTTCAAAGCAGTGGTGAAATATAAAATTTGTTACTACAGGTTCTGTGGGCGTGGCTTGATTGGGGGGAAGGGTAATGTGACTGGGTGGGCGAAGAGATTGTTAAAAAATGCTTTTAAAAGCCTCTGACGATCCCAGCTGAGTTGCCTGATCAGCAGAGGCTTTTTTTTCTTTTAAAAGCCTCTGACGATCCCAGCTGAGCTGCGCGATCATCATAGGCTTTTTTTTTTTACTTTTAAAAGCATTTTTTCGGCTGAAGAGGTTGTAGAAAAAATGCTTTTAAAAATTAAAAAAAAAGCCTCCGATGATTGAGCGGCTCAGCTGGGCATGGGGGGGGGGGGCAGGGATTTTTGCTACCGGTTCTCTGAACCAACCGCTGCCATTGCTACCAGATTGGGCGATCCGACTGGAAGCATTTCACCCCTGGTTCAAAGCCATTCAGATGGATTGATGTGCATGCCTTCTATAACTGAAATAACAGAATAACAGAGTTGGAAGGAACCTTGGAAGTCTTCTAGTCCAACCCCCTGCTAAAGCAGGAAACTTTATATTATTAGTATAATAAGCACTATTCTTATTCCTAATGATCCATGGGCAAAAGCAATTCTTTTCTTTTGTCATATTCATTGTAAAAGTTTTCCCTTACCTGGAAACTGTGAAGAGGCCATAAACCAGAGGGTTCTGTATGTTACGGGTTTGAAGGAGGAAGACATCTTCTGGAATACAGCAGGACACACCCAATTTAGGGAAGAGCTTTGAATACCTCCCCCCCCCCCCCTGCGATCACAGGCTCTATTCTAGAAATGGCAGCCCTTAATACGCAAGTAGCCTTACCCAGCTGATCAAAATGTGTTTCGGTGCCCTGGAGACCTGGGATAGAGCAGATCAGCCGTGCTTTAAGAAAAGTGGTCCAGCGATTGATAAGGCTACGCTTCCCACCAATATCATTCTGCCAAATAGAAGCAGAGGAATAAGTCAAGCATAATTTTCAAGTCCATCCACAACTGCTCTCCGGTACTCTTAAGTGATTGCTTTGAATGCATCCATTTGCATCATGTTTACAGTCCCACGTGGGCTTTCTTTAAAACCCAAGGTGGTGAATGTGGTCCAAACATTAGTAAAGAGGCAGATACTTAGAGCTACTGTGCTTTTACTGTTTTTCCTAGAGAAATGATGCAGAGTTAAATTAAGGGAATCTGAACACCTTTCCAGTGCTTGTTTTTGTGTTCTTAAATATGCACCATTCACCTCTGCCTCTCTATTAATGATTGGACAGCGTTCACCTTTTTGTGTTTTAAAAAAGTCCACTTGTGTCTGTAAACATTCACCTTGAGTCGTATGGATATGATACATCCTCTGCTGACATCCCTTAAATTATGTGAGCTTCTGGCAGATACTTGTATGTTGAACACAGATATTTGCAAGAAAGAAGCCACAAGAATCAGGAGCTTGCTCATGTAAGCATTTGACTTACAGGGAAACCAAGAGACATGCAAGTGTATGCAAAAAAGCTTTTTCCTGACTGACAGTCACACTCAACTGCCCTCTAAAGGCAGTCATCATTTGAGTGATGTCATGACTTATGCACTCTAGATTTCAGAATGCCTGAACAATCGCAGACACCCTGTCAACATGTAGCTATTTTGAATAAGAGTACTAATTCTGCATTATGAAAGACCTCTGCTCTGGCAAAATGCCCAGTTGTGTTTCAGAAAGCTGGAGCAAAATTCAGACTGGATGCCTCCAATGCAGGAAATAGTCATATTTTAGCTCTGATCTAACATTGTCTGCTGATGGCTGACACCCAGCTTCCAGAAGCAGTACTGCGTACCATAGTATCTGCAGAGATGCTTAATTTAATCTATAGTGCTAAATACCTTTTGCTAGGGGATAAATGCCATTGTTCAGAAAGAGCTCGCTTCCCAGGAAATATTCAGATAGCACATCAGTTAAATAGAGCTGAAGAGCTGCCTTCTAAGCCAGGGGTCTTCAACCTTGGCAACTTTAAGCCTGGTGGACTTCAACTCCCAGAATTCAAAGCTGGCTGGGGAATTCTGGGAGTTGAAGTCCTCCAGGCTTAAAGTTGCCAAGGTTGGAGACCACTGCTCTAAGCTACACAAGAAGTACTCATTGCTCACCTTGCAGACGCGGGCCACACGAGCATGGATACGCCTTTTTTCCCACTGTCCAGCTTCCACTGCAGTTTCCCGGAAAAAGATGTAGACTTTATCATCCTCGTGGCTGTAAGTATCAGGAATGGCATGGGCCTCAATAAACACCGGCTCTGCAAGGAAGGATAGTCAGATCTAAACTGCCTGTTTCTTCTATTGAAAGAATGCATACTGCAATAGATTTCTGGATACAATTCCAAATGCCAATTTTGATTGATAAAACCCTAAATAGCTTGGTGCCAAAGTGCCAATGGGATCACTGCTCTGTTCTAAACTTATTTGTTTCAGCTGAGATGATCTTCTCTGGAGAAGCCACTGTGGTGTCCCATTTTTATGATGCCAGAAAATATTTTTCATCCAGGGCATTTAAAAAGATTATAGAATAATAGCCCTCTGTAATTCCCAATGCTAGAATGATTTCTTTAGTGATAGCCTTCCAGAAAATAGTTAGAATCAAATTTTTCTGTAGGAGATTGGAGGACTGATTGTTTCACTATTCATATTCTTGTATAATTGTAATCTATATAAATAAAAATATAAATGTTCGTTTGTTCAAAATCGTAAATCTCCAAAAGTTTGTCACCGATTGCTTTGAAATTTTGACAGAACGTTGCATTCAAATACGCACGTGTTTTTATATACCTATATTATATAGATGTCACACCTGTGACAGATAAAACATGCTTTTTTGAAAAACAGCGCCATCTGTTGTACGTAAAAGCAACACACGCTATACTATCTTTTTGGACTTTAACGTCGCAGCACCACAATGGCAGGCACGAGCTGGGTCTTTTCCCCTCAGCGCCACTGCCGCCAAACCCACAACCAAAATGGCGGGAAATGTCAACCGCCACAAAGCGTCCTCCTGACTAACGAAGTATGCCATACCTTTGGCAGGGTGCCGCCTGTGGTGCGGAGAGCTGCGAAGGTGAAGGCAGTTATACCGGAAACCCGGGAAACCAGCTCTTACACCCACGGCAAACTGGGACGGAGCCAAGTAGGCATGACCTGAGCTACAGTGGGAAATTATTGGCACTCTGTCAAAAAATATTGTATACCCACAAGACTGGGCCACAGCAACACGTGGCCGGGTACAGCTAGTTATAAATAAACACTATTAGTATTCTTGTATAATTGTAGAGCAATGTGGTGGCTCAGTGGCTAAGATGCTTAACTTGTCGATCGAAAGGTCGGCAGTTCAGTGGTTCGAATCCCTAGCGCTGCGTAACGGGGTGAGCTCCCATTACTTGTCCCAGCTTCTGCCAGCCTAGCAGTTCGAAAGCACATTAAAATGCAAGTAGAAAAATAGGGACCACTTTTGCTGGGAAGGTAACAGCGTTCTGTGCGCCTTTGGCATTTAGTCATGCCAGCCACATGACCACGGAGACATCTTTGGACAGTGCTGGCTCTTTGGCTTTGAAACGGAGATGAGCATCGCCCCCTAGAGTCAGGAACGACTAGCACGTATGTGCAAGGGGAACCTTTACCTTTACTTTATAATTGTAATGGTTATTTATATATTTTCTAGGGTTTTTTTCTTGCTGTATTTCTCTATTTTACTCTTGATGTTTATGTTTTTATGGCGGCTATGCAAACTGCCAGGAGTCCAGAAGAATAGTTGGGGGTATGCATGTTCACTAAATAACAGTGTTTTAAATTAGAGTTTTCTAAAAATGTAACTTCCCTTACATACCATTTAACCAATCGTCTTGGTTCTGCTCCGTCCTGATGTAGTTTTGTTCAGGCCTGTCAAGATGAGTTCGGAAGAAAGC
The DNA here is from genome assembly GCA_012654045.1 of Ptyas mucosa. Taxonomy (NCBI): domain Eukaryota; kingdom Metazoa; phylum Chordata; class Lepidosauria; order Squamata; family Colubridae; genus Ptyas; species Ptyas mucosa. Next base: position 11,125,657 of record WNWU01000041.1, on the reverse strand, counting down.
AGCATTGCTTCCCATGAAGTCAGTGGAAGTGCCTGAATAAAGTTCCCCATCTAGGAAACCCAGGAGAGAAATCCATGGATAAAAACCTTGCATCTTTCTTCTCTTGTATATTTTCTTTTATATATGTGCATTTATCGGTGTCATTCATAAATCAATAGATCGATGTATGGTGTATCCTTATGAATATACTATGTTTTCTGTACAGTGGTACCTCAGTACTCATCATTAATTGGTTCTGAGAGGCACGATGAGTACCAAAATGATGAGTACCAAACAAATTTTTCCCATAAGAAATAATGTAGTGAGTCACAAGGCAATCAACGCCGACAAGTTCTAGCTTGTGTGTTGAGTACCAAACAAATGATGAGTACCTGGACTAAATTTTCACATCAAAATGTGTTGACTACCAAATTCAATGAGTTTCAAAGCAGTTGAGTACCAAGGTACCACTGTATATGCATATGCATATCTGCCTTGCGTGCACACCCCACAAAAGGATGTTCCTCATAATTCTATTCTGTACATTTTGAGTGAGGAATGTAAAGTCAGCTAGCATACAGCTGGTGCCTTTCTCCTGGCTTTCAACAGATGAAGTGTTTCCTGAGATAAGACGCAGTATCATGGAAAAAATAGAAATCTCTATTGAATGGATGCCTAAAATATACATACATTGTCAAAGCTACCTTTAATAACTGCCCCAATCTGATGATCCTTGTGTGGATAGAACCACATGTCCTGTATTTCTCAATCAACAAAGACAATAGCAATGCTGTTTTAGGAGTGTCGATCCAACATATCTAGACATTAATAAGTTAGGGAAAGCTATTTCATGGCTATATACACACATGCAGAGATGCTGTGTGGGCTCTTCCTATGACTACATTGTCTAGGTTTCTGTTTCAGCTTTCAGTTCACAGGTGCTCTTACCTATTAGCTGTCCTGCAAAATGCTCATGGGGGCTATACGGACATTTGCCTCTCCCAGATTCTGTGGAGTGGGTCATCAGCTGCATAGCTAATATTCCTGATTCCTGCAGTAAGAAAGCACTTCAGTTTGGTTTAAAGAGTACGAAAAGCATAAAGGAATTGGAGGCCCTCAAAAGAAAAGGCTCAGTAGTCCAAAAGGGGCACCTTCAGACTTTCTGAACAAAGACAGGAAGGTGATATCCCATAATTGTAACCATCTTTTTCTCACAGTGAAGCATCCTTGTTCTATGAACATAGAAAGGATTAGGTTTTAGGAGTTTGAATGATAAATCATCCAGGCCTGTAATATGGGGCTTTTGACTTACTGATTTTTTTCATTCTGCTCCATTACGTAATATGCGTTAATGTGACAGCTGGCATTTACTTATTCTTATGTATTCTACTCAGATTAGTTTTTTTAAAAAGAAATCAGGATTTAATTATGCTCTGCCATGTAGTAAAGAAGATTAGGGAATATGAGTGTTAAGAAATATATGCTATCCATTATTTTTCCTTTTATTTATTTATTTGTTAAATTTATTTGCCACCTATCTCACTATGGGGCTACTCTAGGTGACTTACAACAATAAAAAGGAATAATTTTTTATTTTAAAAACTTTTATTATACTAATGCTAAAAGTGACCCTTAAAATAGGATGGAGTCTGATGGACATCTACGGAGCCAACCCAGGCAAGAAGATTGCAGGACTGTATTCAGTGAAGGAAGAAAAGAAAGGGAAGAATCATTGCCGGGGAGATTGATTACCAAGAAAGACTGGTTTCGTTTGTAAATGTTAGAGTTTCTTCCTTGGGCTGAAAAGGGGGCATGGACAGATGCTCAGGTCATTTTCTGAGCTAGGTTTGACAAGCAGGTAGTAGGGGCTCTTCTAATTTTGAGGGAAAAGACTGAGCCTGGGTGGGTAACATTTTACCTCTGGTTTACTTACATACAGTGGTGGGATTCAGCCAGTTCGCACCACTTCAGTTGTTAACATTCTGAGCATTTTGGCAAACTGGTTGTTGAAAGAAATCATTAGGGCAGAGAACTGGTTGTTAAATTACTTGAATCCCACCACTGCTTACATACATAAATGCACAAAGATTAAAACAAGAGCTGCAAACAATAACCTGTGATGCCCAAGGCTGAGAGCAAGAGAGAAAATAGATGGGCGGATAGTACAACTATAGTAGGGCATTTAGAATTTATTGCCAAAAGCTTTTGCTTCATGCTAGGTTTTTTTTTAAAATTTATATTTATATGCCGCCCTTCTCCGGAGACTCAGGGAGGCTTACAATGTGTTAAGCAATAGCCTTCATACTTTTTGTATATTTATACAAAGTCAGCTTATTGCCCCCACAAACCGGGTCCTCATTTTACCCACCTTAGAAAGGATGGAAGGCTGAGTCAACCTTGAGCCTGATGAGATTAGAACTCGCAGTAATTGCAGGCAGCTGGATGTTAAATGCTGCCTTAATAGGAGGCATTAGCCTGCTACGCCACTCAGGCTCCTAGTTGTTTATAGTACTAGCCTGGTGGGTGAAACTCACTTTTGCTCCAGCTTTGAGTTGGATGAAGGCACACACAGGTTGATAGGAGCCAGTTCCACAGGCAAACACATGAGTGTGGTTGAAACGCTGCAGAAAGCGAATGAAATTGGCACATTCTGTCTGGAAAGGACAGAGAGATGGGTAGGTTATGCTTAAACAAATTATTGTTTGCCTGAGCACACTTTCCATGGGAGAAAAAAAAATCCATATCTCTGGTTGTCATCAACCTAACACATATCACCTGATTAGGTTTATTTGCTAAGAGAACAGCATCTCCCAGCAAATGGGATGTACCGTTAGTTTGGCATCCCATTGACCTCCCAGATCTGTTCCAGAGGATTGAGACATTGTCTAGAGCAATTTTAGAGTGCAGTCAAAGGTAAAAAAGGCAAATGCTATTTGAGCGGAAGATTATTTGCCTAACGTTACATATATCTAATCAGTCTACAGTAGTGTTTCTCAACCTTGGCAACTTTAAGCTGCATGGAGTTCAACTTCCAGAATTCCCCAGCCAGCATCCATACAGTTTAAAGTTGCCAAGGTTGAGAAACACTGGTTTACAGCATGTCCATTTGAATTGTTCGCACTTCAGCACTTCAGATGCTGCCCAGATAATCCATCAACTCTTCCATGCCCAGGGGGAAGGCCCTTTGTGTTAACTGCCTGGCATTCTTCATTTGTACCATGCAGCTGGAAAGCACAGGATGGATCTTACTAATGTTACACTGAAGGCCATAACAGTGACCCCAGTGAAGTTACATAGAGCTTAAACTCATTACATTCCTTATCCAATTGAGTTCCATTGTTTCAGCCACTGACTAAACCACGGGTCTGCAACCTTAAACACTCAGAGTTACTTGGATCCATTTCCCACAGAAAAGAAAACACCGGGAGCCACAAAATCCTTCCTGTACCTATTTCTTGAGCGGCCACAAAACTAGCATATGTAGTTGAATTAAACGTTCTGTTTTCTTCTGAAACTTTTCTTTTCTTGGATTTATCCATTGTTGGCCTACCGGGGATTGAAAAGCTCAATAAATCGCGTGCCAGTGGGTGTTGCACATTGGCAGTTGTGATGCATATTTTGAGTGACAGGGAGCCGCAGCAGAGGAATGAAAGAACCACATGTGGCTCCAGAGCTGCAGGTTGCTGACCCCTGGACTAAATTGTGTGGCAAGGCAGATGACATTGGGCGGATACAAAAGGAGGATGAACAGATGTCTATCACACCAATTCTAAGGAATAATTAAAGGAAAAAATGCGCTACTGGAAATTGGCTTTTTGCAACTGAATATGCAGCAGTTCTTCACAGATTGCAAAAGTGGGTTTCGAGAACCATATATAGGCCCCAAACTTCAGCTTGCCAATTGATAGTTCAAATTATGGGCCTGAAAACCTTATTTACCTCAGGATTCTTCCCAGCCAGTCTGCAATGCTTCACCTGTTCCTTAGGAGCTGGCCAGAAAATCTGGAAATAAAAACAAAAGGAAGATAATAAATATCTATCAGATAATACTATCTGAGGTATTTTGTTCCAGTGCAAAGAGCTTCAGAAGAGGAATGTTTCTTCAGGATTCCATCTGATGAGAAAAGGGCCGAATCTCTACTCCCTGAACATTATGAGCCCTTCCCTCTGTATGTGAAACATGAAGAGCCATTTAGAGCCACGTCTAGTGGGACAGTACAAATGCTTAGAAATGGGTGCTCTACAACATGGGTCTCCAACCTTGGCAACTTTAAGACTTGTGGACTTCAACTCCCAGAGTTGAAGTCCACAAGTCTTAAAGTTGCCAAGGTTGAAGACCCCTGCTCTACAGCATGTGAAAGCACCTACCAAGCTCCTTGTTTTGAACAGCTAAAGCAGTTCTGTTTCCAGAAGCTCACAGTTGCTTCAGAAGTTAGTTTCAGTGGTTGCTGCATGGATGTAGGTGCACAGTCATTTTGTTCCCGTGTACCGTGAGGCAACTCTTTGGATTGCTTTGCACAATCTTCAGTTTAGCTCTAAAACTAATTTGGACTATGCTGGAAATGGGATGGGATTGGCCCAATAGTTTATCTGTGACCTAGTTTGGAGAACAGCCAATATTTATTCATATATTCACTAGATATAATGAAGCTACAGGAGAGACAAGAAAAGAAATAAAGGCACACCAAAACTTACGTAGAACATACGGTTTTCATTTTTGTTTAAACAAAAGGTCCCCCGTGTTTTCATTTTTCCTCTCATGTAAATACATGATTAATCCTCACCTAATAATTCTAATTGGGACTGGCAAATCTATTGTTAAGTGATGCTCTCATTAAGTGAAATGTCATGTGACTGCTCCACTTAGCAATGGCAGTTCTTGCATCCCCAATTGCTGTTGTTGGGGAAATCCCACATGATTGTTGAGTGAATCCAAGCCATTCTTGGAAGAAGGCAATGGATTGCCTCCCCTTCAACTCCCCCAATCCACTTATCTCCCCCTTCTCTGCCCTTTTGATTGTCTGTCCATCCACCGCCACCAGCTGCTCCCCCCCACACTGTCCAGCCCTGCCCACTGCCATATCTTCCACACCATGTGTCACAACAGGCCTGGGCCTTCTTTTGTGTTGGTTCAGCTGAGGCCTTCATTCGGGCCAACCTTTTTTCATGCGCTAGCAAGGTTCTTTTTTTGCACTGGCCTTTTGTGTGCTGACTGGGCCCTTCTTTTGCAAAAAACAAAACAAGAAGAGGTCATGACTGGCATGCAAAAGGAGGATCCAGTTGCCATGCAAAAGAATCCAGTCAGCATGCAAAAGGAGGCCCTGGCAGGCACACAAAAGGACGTCCTGGCAGGCAGGCATATATATATATATATAAAAGGACCTGGCTGGAACACAAAAGAAGGACTTCTTCAGTAGTGGTGTGAGGCATACTGTGTGGCACCCATCCACCCACAGTTCTCACCCACCAGCCTGTGGAAATTTTCACAGAATTTCCCCTGAGTGGCCAGGGTGGTGAGCCAGAGGTGAGGCAGGTGAAGATGTTAATGAAGGTCAGCATGGGGAGGGGTAATTATAAATGTAGGCAGGCCCGAATTTTGTTCACATGACCACAAGGGCATTACGACCACTAGCATTTTGAGGATCATTCTTAAGTCCTTTCATCCGGCACTGTTGTAACTTTGAATGGTTGTGAAATGAATGGACATTTAGTGAGGACTAGGGAAATTCAGAAAGTCATTTTTTTAAAAAAATCTTCGTTGCATCTTCCTGTCAGAAAAACCTAAGTTCTGCTTGCCAAGCCTTTGGAATACTAAAAACCTCTACTGGAAATCAAATCCAAGTGCAAACTCTATTTCCTCCTTAATTATTCTCTCTTTTCATTTTTTTCATAATTCTTAGGAACACAAGTTAAAATGGGAAAAAATGATGCAGAATAACCTGAAGTAATTTCTACTTCTTCTATTCATCATTTCATAAATGATCTGGAACCGAGATATTTGCAAGAACCTTGGTTCTCCTTCCTCTCCTGCATGGAAGGGCTTATCCATCTCACAGTGTTTAACCTCAATGATCACATTAGCTGTCCTTTAGTATTTAAGAAGCAACTCAAAGCCTCACCAAACAACAAAGCTCCCTATTTTTATTTTCTTTTTTTACCTCCTGGGGTTCCCTGTTAGGACTGTCAAGGTGCAGAAGAATTACACGGTCCTTTGCTCCCACTATCAGGCAAGCCCTCTTCTCATCCAGGAGGAGCGACTGGAATGCAAGGTCAGTCTCTGAGTTCAACAGCAGGCGGGAGCTGTTTGATCTCAGCAGGTCTGAGAAGGTAGAGTACAGACAAAGAAATGATGGTTTTTATCTTTGTAGTCTCCCAAAAGGGATGGGCATTTATCTAACTTTTCTTTATCTTTGAAAACCGGCCAAAGAGATTAATTTTAAAAATATCAGCATATGGATTAATGACTGTGTTTTGATTTTATTTTTTTTTAAAGCCAGCAGACTGCTTACGCAAATGAAAGCAAACCCTTTGGTTGCAATTATATAGCGATTTGTCCGATATATTCTCATCAGATTGCAAGTCACATTCAGATTGCAATCCTATATGTTCTTGAAATGAACTTCCTTCCAAACAGAAGCCAGTCACCCCAAGTCCAAGGAACTCTTGTGATAATTCCTGGAATTACCAAATGGCTTCCAAGTTGACTGTTTAAGAAGACACAGAAATCTCAGCTCTGAAGAGGGGCTCCAACATGTTCTTCTTCGTATGCTTTGGCAGTCTTAATATGAGATGTTGTCTTCACAAAGTTTGAAGGAGGTGCTTTTCATTAGAATTTTTCGAGGTTCATCTCTTAAGATATTATGACTTTTCAATTTTGATCAAGCTGATTAAGCAGAACTCGGTATTTCAGGTCATTTTATCCCACCCTCCTACTAATGCGGAGGCTTTTTCTTCCTTTTCAAAGAGAGAAAACTTATTTCTTAAAGGCCTGGTGACATTAGCTGCCATATTATAGCCTAAAATAAAATCAGAACTGTAATTAGGTTTCAGATACGCACTGAATTCATGACTTCTGAATGGCCTGTTTTCCTTCCCACTCCTCTCCCCTGGCTCCCAATCTTTCTATCAAGAATTCAGTACTAATCAAGGTCACTGAAAATATGCTACTTGGTCAGGAGATGTAGCAATTCAGGGGTCAAAGAGGAAACCAATCCATGCTTTGCTACCTGACTTCCACTCTAGCCCGTTTCTGCAGGACATTCCTTGCCATTGTATTTTCAGAGGGGGGAGCAAACTTGGCATCCTTTCAAAACAAACCAACCAAAAAAAACAAAAAACAAAACCCCTTAGCTGCATCTGTTTATTTTTATTTCTAAAAAGAGCATGGAGCCTATCAGGGGCCTAAAGACAATATTTAAAAATAGCGATCGAGGCTTGATTGCATGCCATTGTTGGAAAGCAACAATAGAGAGTTCTGTAAATACACTAGCATTGAGTATGACAGATTCCTGAAGTTTCTATCCCTTTAGTAGCCTGGAAAGACGGAGGAGACTGCCCTTGTTTCACCAGAGCGGCAACTGTAGGAAAACTGATTTTAAAAGTAACATCTTTGTGAGCTGTAGTGAATAGCATAAGAACAATAAAAAGGAGCCATGAGCCATTAGAGAGTAATGTTGCAAGCTCCATAGGGAATTGTTAGTGGAAGTGGATGCCCCTTTAGAATGAGCTTACTCATTGAAAGCTATTATTATAGACATATGAATCCAGCACTGCAGTTGATATACATCACTGTAAGCTATCCTATTTACTGGCTTGTCTGACTCTTTGCAGCCCAGATCTGATGCTCTATTAAAGGAAGTACCTGAGGAGGGGTGCATAGGGGATAGCAATAGCACTTAGAATTATATACTGCTTCACAGTGCTTTTTCAGCCCTCTGTAAGCAGTCTACAGAGTCAGCATATTTTCCCCAACAATCTGGGTCTTCATTTTACCAACCCGGGAAGGATGGAAGGCTGAGTCAACCTTGAGCCGGTCAGGATTGGTAGAATTAGCCTGCAATACTGCATTCTAACCACTGCGCCACCATGGCTCTTGCACAAATGCCTTGGGGAGGGCTACTGCTAGGCACCCCTCATTATTTTCTATTAATTTGGATCCAAAGTTCGGGAAGCAAGCTTTTGAACTGTGTCGAATCCTTTCCAAGGCCACAAAGTTGGACCGTGAAACAAGAAACCAAATGGGGAAACATTTCTCAGTCTGGCAGTGGGTGCTTTCCTAGCCCACCTCTGCTGTTTAGGAGAAAGAAAGAGCATCCTTTGCTCAGCCAGACTGCCATTTACATGAGAACTTCTGTATCTGCCTGCTACAGCTTTGGTGGTCTCCCTGATTGCCACTTGGGAAGGATTTGTTTCACTGCCCTGGTGTGCTATTGTTCTTGGCCTCCTTCTCTCAAGCACATCTTTCCTTTGCAGCCCTTGCCTTGGGTTGTCTCATTTCCTCTTGGCAGGCCCATCTGTTTCTTTCTCTCTCCCCTTCCTATTCTACTCCAGGGCAGAGGGCGTCACTGGAAGCTTTCATAATGTAAACCCTGTCATCCTTTTCACCCTTGAACTTGGCTTGATATCTCTGAGTCACACCTCCTGCCATTGTCTAGGCTGCCCCCATGATCCTCCTAAGGCTGGGAACTTCCTTCAGTAAAGACCAAAAGAAAGCATCTTTAACATGATCTGCTAGACCTTAGGGCACCATGAACTGGGGGTGGGGCTCCAAGGTTGCTCCTCAGCTTCATGCTTTTCAAAGAAACCCAGATCTATTGATTTCTTTTATGGGCAGCCAAAATCACTTTTAGCAATATATCTAATGTTTGCAAATATTTAACTCAATGTCCTGCAACAATAATTGGAGTGTCTAGCTGAATTCCAGGTTGTTGTTCCAGGTTTGTCTATGTTGAGTTCCAGGTTGCCATCTTCCTCCCCAGTCCAAAACATGATTCAATCCTCAAGCTGCTTTCAGTTCTCCAACAATTGTTTGCTTCCAGATGCTGAGTCCCATATCAGTTACTACACAGTCCCTAGAATTATAGAGAGTACTGCCATTCAGGAGTATCTATGTTCCATCCAATTAACTGATGTTTACTTTAGCAGAAAAATCAACCAACATTATCTTGAATTTCTCTATTTTTAAATCAAGCCTTTATCAATCGGTGGTATCATAACAAAGTTGTGTAACTTGGATTTATGTTAAGATAGGAGCTGGCTTGCATGTGCATCTGCATGTCAGAAAAAGAGCTGCATATATAAGTACAGGTGGTCCTCGTTTAATAACCACAATTAGGACTGGTAACTCAGTCGTTAAGTGAAGCGGTTGCTAAGTGTAACTACAATTCTGCTTATGATTTTACTTTAGCTTTCATTTCATTCATTCATGCCTCTTTTCTAAAATAATATAGAATAAAAGAGTTGGAAGGGACCTTGAAGGTCTTCTAGTCCAACCCCCTGCCCAGGCAGGAAACCCGACACCACTTCAGACAAATGGTTATCCAACATCTTCTTAAAAATTTTCAGTGATGGAGCCCCCACAACTTCTAGAGGCAAGTTGTTCCACTGATTAATTGTTCTAGCTGTCAGGAAATTTCTCCTTAGTTCTAAGTTGCTTCTCTCCTTTATGGACCTATGAAGGCCTTGAATTGAGGAATGATCATAAAGTTACATTTTGCAAATGTTCACTAAATCAGGCAATCACTAAATGAGGATTACCTGTAACTGTTATACTAGTATTTTTTTAGGAAGAACTTAAGATTTCCTCTCAAGGAACATAACAATACTATGGAAGAGTGAGAATTATCCACAATCCAGTTATTTGGAAAGTACCTGGACAAAATTGATAACCGTGACATTTATGTTGTACTTACCTAGAATGGCCCACATGGTTTGTTTGCTAGCCAACTGAAATTAGAATGCAAGGGAAAAAAAGAATTCCCTTTCTGTGACTTGAATGAACACAGATCTTCAAATTCCTGAAAGTTTTAGTTTCAGCAGAGGTCACAAAATGAAGGTTGGGATTAGCAAACACCAGAAAGAGAGAAGGAACAGTATACAAAGGTAAGACCAAGGAGACAGGGGAAGCAATCTGCATTAAATTCATTGTGCTCTGCAATGTAATTAAACCACAATCCTTAGAACACACTGAAAGAGTAACATGAACATACCCACCTTGGTGTGAGAGGCGAAGGCGGGGGACCCCTTCCCTCCAGGAACAGGTGTTCTCAATTGTTAGTAGAACATACCAAGTCACCAGGACTAGCTTGGTGATGAAGCAATAGCACATATCAAAAGTCAATCTGACCATCCCTTCTGCAGCCAAAAACACATAGACCAGTCAGAAAGTCTTATTCACAGATGCATTTTCTACTCAAGGAAAAACATCTGCTAAGTACCTGCAAGGGAAATAGAAAAGAATCCTTACAAAAGACATATCCAAAAGGAGAACATGCAGTGGTGCAGATGTTTCTGGTCATTCTTACTGGAACATCACTGGGCTTGCTGGCTTCTGAATTAGAATTATGCTGGCAGTTGGCTAATATCTCAACTATTTTGAGCCTGAATTTCATACCTTCTTCATTAAATCAAAACTTGATTATTTTATTTTAATGGAGATGATCACTATATATTTCTTCTTCCTCTGTGCACCATTTTATTTCTGGAATCCTTGCTTAACCTTAAAAAACTGCTGATCTACCATAGCAATACAGAATTTCCTATAGAGCGTACAAGGTTAGACAAGGATCCGTGTGTCTCTATTAGTCTTGCAACCCAATACAAGTATATTCAAAAGCAAATATATCTTTGATTATGATTATGGAATTCTTACTTCTACTTAACCTACCTGGATTTATAGAGATACTAGAATTTTAGCATATTTATTTCTAATAATGTCCATCCAACTAAAGGTGCTACATATGTATATTTCAAAATTGAAAAATCAACCCTACTTTAAACATTGGGGGAAAAGATGGTATTATTGAAAAAATTGATGGAAGTAGGGATATTGATTATAGACCAACTGTAGATGAATTTTTAATATATGCTGAATTTGTAATATATACCTCTGATAAAATATGCTGATATGTTATCAGATGTAATCCAATGGCAATATTTACAACATTTGCTAACAACATTTTTTGGCCCAGCAGTATTTTCAGCTTCTGAGATACCTGCGATATTAGAAGTTATTAAATCCTTTAAAACTAAAAAAAATCCTATTATTCTTTTATAGATATTTGTAATCAATAAATCAATTTGATATGCAGATGCTAAGAAATGAATCGAATAAGGAATTAGAAATTCCTGTATTGCCTAGACAAGGGGAAAGTCTTAACTTCTATAGCAAGAGTATCAATGGAACTCAAGTTACAATTTGCAACCAAAAAATTAATGCTTAGAATATATTGGGCTCCATTATGTTTGCATAGAAAAGGACTGTCAAAAGCAAATTTTTTTGTTGAAAATGCAATAAGGATAATGCTTCTTTAAAACATATGTCTAATACTTGCTAAATTTTTGGAAAAAGGTTATATAGATATGATTGTGTGACAAAAACTAATTTTCAGAGGATAGTATTTGCTTAAACTACATACCTAGTACTAAAATTTGACAACATACAGCATAAATGGATTCCCTGTACCCTTTTCCCATTTTAAACAGTTAACTATGCCCAAAAGATTAATATTGCAGCCCTGGAAAGTGTATGACCCCATTTACTCAATGGATTAAGGATCAGATAACACTTGCTACCTTTGAGCAGATTGCCTATAGATACAGACTTTGTATCAACAAGTATACTGAAATATGGGATTCGTTTATATAAAATACAGTGGGTTCAAAATATGACAGTTATATAAGTGTAATAGAAATACATATGTATTCCAATAATAGCATTAGGTAAGTATATGCAATATTGTACCTACTTACTGTTAAAATTATTTATCACAGTTTTTGTTTTCTCCTTGTGTTGCTTTCACTTTTGTTAAATTATTTTTTGTCATTAATTTAAAGGGAGTTGAAAATAATTTTAACCCGCCAGAGTTTTTCGGTAACCAACCTGGATTTACAGGGAGCATCTCTCTACAAATCTACTCCCACAGTGGCAAAATTCTTTGACATCTGTTGAAGGAGTGAGACATTTCATGGGGAAATCCTGCCTTTCATTCTGCTCATGTAATTTCCTTCTCTCCTCTCTATTCCTGTTATTCTTTTATATAGGATAATGAATATTAAAGCTATTTCAGCTATTAGCTATTTGCTAATTGTCAGCCTTTCAGGCTAATCAAACAGAAAACATGACCAGGTGAGCTAATTCTATTTTATTGCAAGGCTAAATTAACAGAAATTTGTAAGTCTGAAATCGTCCATCTCCCCAGCTTCTCTTTTTACAGCCTGATAAATTAGGGTGGATCCTTTCTGAGTTTCTTTCTCTGCCTGTTATGCAGCTGCAGACTCCCCCACCTTAATCTGATTGTTCTCTAGGCAGCATCTCTTCCCCCCCCCCCCAGGCTCCCACCCACCCACCCTTCTACCAAGGTCATTCTTGCATGCCATCACATCAACTTTTAAAGTCTTACCAATGTTTTTTTTTAAAAAACAAAATGGTCATCCAAATAGAAAAGATGAGGTTTGTTTTGAAGTTTGTCCCCTAAGTTTGTATTGGGGACGACTTCTGAGTGAAAATAGTCTGGCTCTCAATCTGCAAGAAAAGAAGTTCAGATCTTAACACAAAAGGAGACAGGAAACAGGAAGAACAGAATGCTTCTGATCTTTTGCATTACTGATTGATGTTATCATCAGTTCATCATTTAATATAAACACAACACATGAGATCGTGTTTGAGGGCAAGCTGTTAGGACAGAGGAAGGTACTCGATAAAATATGCCAATTAGCGTTTCCATATTATCCATACAGTAGCTTTCTCCAGGAGCCAAGAACGTGTGGAACAGCACCATCAAACTTGGCATGATTTTCAGTGCTTATGTGATATTCAGAAATGAAAAGGAAAATAAAATTCTTAGAAAGTTACCTTTTTTTATGGATTTGAAAAACTAAACACTGACAGATATCACAATCAAAATATTACATGATTTAAAAACAAACAAACAGAGAATTAGTAAAAAATATTACCAAGTATCCTGTCTCTTTTCTTTCATTCATTCACTCACTCACTCACTCATTCATTTTCATCTCCAACATCCTTGCTCATAGAACTGAAAACACTAGAAGGTATTCATGAATTTAAGAATTTAAAAGTATAATATGGAAACTGGTCTATCTGATTTAAAAGGTATTGTAATGACACATCTGACCATGGCATTAGAATAGCATTCTGTAATGTCAGCTTTGCCATAAAAGCGATAGACCTATTTTAGCAAATGCTGAAATTAAGCCTTTGAATTGTTTTTTTTTAATTATTATTTTGGATCCTTTGTCAGGCTCAGGTAGATCCTATATAAAAAAATGGTAGAAGACAACATGGCCAGGGTACTTACGAGATCGCCTGCTGCTACCGATAACCTCCCACCGGCCAATATGCTCTCACAGAGAGAGCCTCCTCAGGGTGCAGTCAGTCAAGCAATGTCGGCTGGCGGCCCCCAGGGGGAGAGCCTTCTCTGTGGGGGCACCCGCCCTATGGAATGAGCTACCTCCTGGAATAAGACTGATCCCGGACCTCCGGACCTTCCGCAAAGCCTTGAAGACTTACTTATTCCAGCAAGCCGGCCTAGCTTAAATGGTTTTAAATTGGGATTTTGAATTTTATAGACTTGGGGCTTTAAATTGGGAGGCCGATCGATTTAATATCTTTTAATTTATCTTAATTTTTGTATTGTATGTATTTTAATTCTGGCTGTCCACCGCCCTGAGTCCCTTTTGGGAAAAGGGCGGGATACAAATTTAATAATAATAATAATAATAATAATAATAATAATAATAATAATAATTATTATTATTATTATTATTAACCAGATATTTCCTATAGCACAGCAAATGTATAAAGCAAACAAATAGATACATTCTGCAGTTATCTTAAGTTCTTTGACAAAATTCATCAAAAAAACCGCTGTAGATTTCTCTTCAGATCAGAAATGAGTTAAGAAAGACACGGCCTATGTTACACTGAACATGTTACATGATACACTGAACCATATCACAGAATAACAGAGTTGGAAGTGATCTTGGACACCTTCTAGTCCAACCCCCCTGCTCGAGCAGGAAACCTTACATTTCAGACAAATAGTTGTCCAATCTCATCTTAAAATCCTCCAGTGTTATTTTATAACAAATATTTTATTTATTCATTAAACAAATGTATGTAGCCACCCAACTCATACAGGGTGACTCCTTAAATCATCTTAAGCCAACCATTCCTGTTTTAAATTAGTATCCTGTAAAATGTGGTCAGTTTATGGATCAGTGTGTACTGTAACCCCAAAAAAATTGAAGTTATTGAATAAGGTCTGCTTAACCAAACTATTGGTAAGTGCATTTTATGGATGCATTTTCCTTTTTCAAAGAGCAGATGAGGGATGAGTCAGGTGTAAACCACAATGATGTAGAAGGGGATTTTGTACTTTTTCTCCCATGCCATGACTTTCTACCTTTGCTAATTCACTCTTCAATTTTACTAGCTTTCTGAGTATCACTCTTATTTCGGAGGCGGGGAGACACACACCATGATTTTAGTGGAGATGTGTCAGACTTAAATGCTAAAAAGCTAGTGTTTTTCCACTGTAAATGCACTGTGTGTGATTATCCATATTTCAGGGAGCCTAACATTTCATGTTCTAGCTATACAACCAAATGAATATAAGATAATTCTCATGAAATATCCCTGCCTTTCTTTATCCTTAAGGTCTTTACATTTCCCCTTGTTCAGCTATTTTGTAGTAATATGGTTTATTATCCCTTTTTCTATCCATGCTTTTCTATACTGCATGTTCAAGACCTGGATGTAAGACAACTTTTTTTTCACTTTCACTTTCAGTAAAAATGCACAGAAGAATTGTTTAAAAAAATATTATTGATGATCATTTATTTATTCATTAAATTTAGGTGCCGCCCAACTCACTAATAAGGCGACTCTGGGCAGCTTATAACAGATAATTCAGTACCACAGTAATCCAGAATTACATTTTAAAAACCCAGAGTCCGTCAATACATGGCATATATCTCATTTGACTAGTATGTTGTCTTCCAAGATAGTCTTGGATCCTAAAATAATGGGAATATGCTTGAGATAAAAACTAGATTGACATAATATTGATTTCAAAATTTAGCATAGCAGTGCAGAACTGTGAGTAGATCCTTTTAACATTTATATTTTATTGTGTTTACTAATCTAGTTTACTAACATTTACTAATAATGCTAATGTATGTTGCTATTCCATATGCTGAGTAAATAAATGTGAGTAGGGTTTCTTGATCTGAGCTGCAAAACTCTGGTCAACCATTCAAGGAGATACAATAAATTATTACTCTTAAGTACTCATCCAGATTATTGGAGCTCTATGAATATTAAATGAGTCTTTATTGAATTTATGCAGATGATTTGTGCTGATGACTTTATTTGAAAAGTAAAACTTATTGGCCAAAAGTCTGAAAGTTGAGTCAACTTCCAGACAACTCTACCTTGATGGATGAGAATCTTCATCGACACACTAGAAAAAAGGGCTTTGAATTGTATTTCTCTCTCTGTGTGTTTTTTTCTGTCTCTCTGTATGAATGATTGGGCCTTAAGACACAATGTGTTTACCCAGACTGGAAGGTTTCCTTGTTGCTCTTGACTTTATACGCACAACAAATGCAAGGCTAATTCAAACCCAGTTTATAGGTAACCCTCGACTGACAACCATTCATTTAACTACTGTTTGAAGTTATAAATGGCCTGAATAAGTCCTTGCACTTAAGTTGCAGCATCCATGCAGTCATGTGATGAAAATTTGGGCATTTGCCAACCATCTTGTATTTATATACTGTATTTATGATGGTTGCAGCATCCCTGGGTCATGTAATTGGTATTTGCAACCTTCCTGTCTAGACTCCGACAAGCAAAGTCAATGGGGAAACCGAATTCACTTAACAACTGCATGATTCATTTAACAAGTACAGCAATTTGCTTAACAACTGTGGCAAAAAAGGTTGTAAAATCAGGCATGACTCACTTAATTGCCTTGCTTAGCAATGGAAATTATTGCCCCAATTTTGTGATCATAGGTTGAGCACTACCTGAACAGTATTTAATGAAATCAATTACCTGTATTTAAGGAAATCAATTACTTGTATTTAATGAAATCAATTACCTGTATTTAATGAAATCAATGTTTTAGTGACCCATTAAAGAAGGTGCATAGGTTGGCTTCACACAACATGCGGCTTACTTATAGATCAGTATGTTGTGAGAACACAGCCAAAAAATGCTCTTATTTATTTACTTAAATTTGATCTGAATGCTGCATATGGTTAGCTACCAATCAGATATTGAAAAATGAAAGATTGATTGGGCTCATACAGTATATCATACTAAGTTCTAATTTAAGAACGATATTAATTTTAGCTGGCACGTGATCTCACATGACATATTAAGCCAGAAGGCCATAGTTTACAAACCACAATTGTTGGATTCCCTCTCTCCATTAAATCCAAAACATATTACATGTTATTAAGTTATTCTGTCTTGACAAATCACTTCACTTCCTGAAAGCATCAAGGTACCGCCAATTCAACCTGATTAGCTATCAGTCGTTGACAAAATTCCTTTGTTAATCAGAATCATGATAATGTAACCCCAGCCCAATGGCCTTTTGTATTCTGTGCTTGTCTGCTGCCTGGGTGTATTCAGAGAGTTCTAGTTCCCACCCACTCAGAAAGGTTCCAAGTTGAGAATATTATTTTATGAGATATTTCCCTATAGATCTATTGAAGCACATCTTTCTTAACAAAAAAAAGGATTTGCTCTTTCCTGTTTTCTCTTTTGAAATAATGACCTGAGTGGCATTTTCATAGTTGTACCAATAAAACAGAGATATAAATGCTCCTAGGAAACAGGCTTCATTTAGCTTTTCATTCCAGGCAAGCGCAATATCTCACAAATTCTCATCGTTTGCTCCCAGCTTTGGGAGTGCTGCTCATATATGATGCTAACTCAAGCAGACATTGTCTAGCACCAAGTAAATGCTCTCACCTGGCCTGCCAAAGGGTCAGGGTACAACATGAGGAGCCATGGAGTAAACGTTCTCAGTGGTTGCTCCTGTCCTTTGAAACAGTCTGAACCCTGAAGCATCAATGGCCCCATTCTTATGGCTTTTGGAAAATAGTTGAACCGTTTTGGGGGGAATGCCTTTTGGGATTAAGCAACAAGAGGAGAATCTGTGCTATTACACTAGCGTTTGTCAATGTTTGCAGTTTTTAATTGTGACTTGTATTTTGACTTTATACACTGCCTAGACTAGAGCCTGTAATATTCATATTCAAAGCACATTGTTCAGTTTACTGCAGGTGAAAAGGTTACAGTCAAGGGAAAGAACATGTGCTCCTAAAACAGTCTGGATATTATTGGTATTAACCAATCACTAATGCAAGTTGCCAACATTGAGCTTTTTCAAATAACAGTATCTCATGTCTATCTGTTCTACAGTAAAAGACTTAATATTAGCCTGATTGCTGTTATTTTTCAGTAGGGATTAATTTACTGATGCCTGGACTTGCTCTCATGAGAAGAAACCAGTGGCTCTGTTGTTGTCCCTTGCATTGAGTAAGGGATTGTGTTGTTTTTGGCAAGAAGTTCAACCGATTTCTTCCAAGAGTGCTGCAGCTGATATTGTCCCTATTTCAGAATTGTCACCACTGTTCATCATTCCCTGGATTCCTGTTTAGCCACCCATTTCTTATCACTGCTTTTAAAATTCTAGAAACTACAAAGGAGTTTCCATATGATTTGCCTCACAGAAAACTACTGTTGGTCAAAATCAGACCTACTGTAGACAGAATATGTCTGGCAACAGTTGCATAAGTGAGTTATTAGTATATCAATGAGTGAGATGAAAAAGAGCTTAGCCAAAAAGAAACACAAACTGAAGAACTGATCTTGTCTGAGTGACAACAGTCCTATCCCTATTTGCTTGCGAATTTCTGCTTCTCAGTCACCCAGAACAGTTGTCTTTGGATTATATGGTTATCTGCAGGTCCATTTCAACAGTTGCATGAGATTCCAAACCATAAATTAGCCAGCCCCATTTTAGCATAGCCTTCCATGCATCTGATCTTCCTAATGTGCAAACCCAGTCTTTGAATAAACCACGGTGATAATAACTATAGATAGATGTGTGGAGCCATCACAGTCATATCCTACCCTATCACTTTAATGATAGGATAGGATCCATTGACAAAATGGATCCATTGACAGAATTGACAAAAGAAGAGCTGTTTTCATATAATTTCCTTCTTAAAGTGATGCTTTGGAAGAGGCAGCCGTCTTTACTGCCGAGTCATCTAACAACGTGACAAAAGGCTAAGTTTAAAGTTCTCCCTTGACCACCCCTCACATAAAGGAGGATTCTTCAGCCTTCACTGTCAGAATGTATCACCTGCCTCTTTCCCCCTTTTGAACTGGGTTGCTGGAAATGAAAGGAAATTAATTCCTTCTTTCTGTAGACCATTTTCCTTGACTCATTCACTTCCTCTGAAGCTAATTGCCTTTCTTAGTGTACCAGGGGCTTGTAGGAACCATCCTCATTTCATTAATTTTATGGGTGCAAGTATCTTTGCGGCTACAATTGCTGTTCAATAACATTTGCTGTTGAAAAGTGGCATGTATAATGATCCAATTTATTAAAGGTTAACTGATAACCATCAGACAATACTTGGATATAAGAAGCCCACCATCCTGAAATGTATGCATGCTGATTGATATCAAAGGCAATAGAATATTTAACTAACCACACTTCCAAGCCAGTGCCATAGTAGGAAGTAGCTATTATGTCTAGAGAAATCTCACTATATCTAATTAACATTACTGTTACTATGGAAGATCATCTATTTTTATAAAGTAACAGTCATAAAAGGAAATGTTAGTGAATGGGAAGCAAGTGGGCTGGAAGGGAAGGTAGAGTGGCAAGCCGGATCATAACAGATTTTTTCATTGGCATTCCTCCATGCCCTATCATTACACCTTGCTCTTACAAATTTAGTCCATTGTTGTTCAAAGAATGGCAGCTGTAGCCTGCCAAAATGGCAACAGCCACAGTCTCTCCAATTATATTAATAGCAGCGTCCCATAGTGGATTAGAAACGATCAGTGTTGGAACATCTTGGGAATGACACAACCCAAGAGGTTAAATTGGCTTCACACAAGACTACATGAGTTTCTTAAACATGTCATAGTCTTGACAGTTTCCTTTGGTAATAAACTGCTTGCAGTCTTGCCTAAAAAGCAGTGGCATATATATTGTTTTTTTCAGCACGAACTCAGCTGAAAATAGCACTAAGAGAGTTAAATTATTAATACATGCATCAATAATACTATAAGGAATGCATAAAAGGCAAATATGTGCATCTAAAATTGAGTAGGATATCAAAAGTAACATAATCCTTGAAAGGTCTACATTCTTCTGCCCTTTTACATAGGGATGCCATCATGTAGGATGAAACTGACACCTATCACCTGTCTAACACATGGCTTGACATTTAGTCAAACAATTCAAATTCCTGATGGCATCTGATGTGTCCGATTGCTGTTTGCATCGTCAGTTTTGCAGTGCAGTTTTAGACGCAACTACTCCACAACAAGTGACATTGACATAAGTGCAGATCTTGCTCTGAGGAGCCTCTGGGCACTCTCACACAACCACTGAGGTCATCAATTTGGCCCTTTGCAGTAGTTTCGTGCAGATGCAAAAGTGTCCTGTTTGCCATTCCCTGGACTTGGGGAGAATCAGTAAGTGGAAGAATACAAAGGCCATTTGACCGCTCAACGGAAAAACAGAAAAATGGTCAGTCTTGCCAATATCTCCCATGACCCTTGCTAATTGTGCCAGAGGAGTGAAAAAGCCGCCCACCTAAAGAAATAAAAGACGGCTAGGTATGATGGGTACCTTCAGCAGGCAGAGGATATAAAACCCAGGAGCTGGGGAATAACACAAACTGCCTGCTCCTCAACTCCAGAGGAAATGCTACAGAAAAAGCCTCAAAACTGAGTCAGTAGTAAAGTGGCTCAGTTGCCCAAACCTCATAGCCTCACAGGGACAGAAAGAATTATGTGCCAGGCTCTGGTTGCTGTTGATTTAGTGGATGGAAGTAGTATGAGAAGTAGTCAGATTTGAAGAATTAGGGTTGAAACAAAATAATAATGTAAACCTGAATCAAAGATCTCGGCTTTGCTGGGACTTGAAAAGGTTGTGTTTCTGACTCTCTTCTACTATTTGTCAACAATTCTCTTTATGGCTGTATGTGGTAGGCAGAAAATATTGCTTTCTTCCAAAAGCTGAAGGTGGTATAGGGTAGAGGGATACTTTTCTCTTGCTGCATTGTCATTTCTAATTCAATTAATTTTGCTGGCTTTTCAACAGAGGTGAATTCGGGATTAGAGTGCACATTAAATATAGCAAGTTTCAAATATCAGAGAGTGTATGTTTTTATTTTAAGGAAGCGAGCCTGTGATAGAAGCCAAACATTCATATTAATAGAATATTCACCTTGTTAATAGTGGACGTGATAACTGTTTGAGGTTTAAGAAAAATATAATTTGGTCAAGACTGGAAGAACACAAGCTTGGCAAATCAATGACACTGTGTGTGGCCATGGAAAGAAGGTGGGTCTGCTTCCAAATCAGATTATCTGCTCATCACTGTCACGGGTGATCTATTCATCGAAAGGGCAGGCGGTAGAAAGCACAGCTTTTAAATGCAGCAGCTTTCCTCCCCCCTCTGGGTCATTTGTTCAAAGCTGGATCAGGTCAACCCATGATGGTGTCTGCTGGCTGCACAATGGCCTTTGTGGAGAACCTGGGTGGTCTCAACCGCCTGTCTAGGAAAGCCAGGTCACCATCCACCATCCATCCTCTCCCCCATTTGGCTACAGAGGCTGAGGTGGTCTGGAGATCATGTCCGCTGTGAGAGATGCCTGTCTGGGACACAAGAAGCTTAGAGAGAAAAAGTGGAGCAGGTGGTGGAGAAGGGAAAGCTCCTTGTGCTCCTGCCTTTCTTTTAGGAATCCTGCCACTGACTTTGTTAATCCTGAGTGGAGACAGAGCCAGTACCCTCCAAAGGCATTTTGGAAGACCTCTGAAAATCAAACAAACATAAGGTAACGTCTGGGGGGGGGGGAGATATAATCCCCAGCCTTTTATGGTATGGAGATGATTAGTATGTTTGATCCAAGTGGCCAATCTGCAGAGGCATTGCCATTCCCTTTCTAACCCATTCCAAGGCTGGAAACATGAAAGCTGGACTTTATTTTCTTTTAATCAGAAGCCGTCCCTTATCTGTTCTCCCCCTTTCTTCCTGCTGGGCTAGTAATTGGCATAGCAGAAGTGGGTGTGGGAGGGCTTGTCAAGGTCTAGGGAAAGCATTTTAATGAGCGATGGAGGGAGGAAGGGAGGGTATCTTTCTGTTATCTGTTTCTTGTCAAATATTTTCATCTGGAACTGCTCTAAACAATGGCCTGGGTTTGGAGGTGCCCTTTCTGGGCCAGTCTGCTCTGCTCCATAGTCTTAGAAGCAGTGTCCTGTTACTGGGCCTAGGCTTCTCCTGTCTGCCCTTTGCCCTCCCCGGGGAGGCATCATTCCTCAGTGCCCCTCTTGACTGTCTCTGAAAGATCTCAAAATCTGTGGCCAAAGTTTTGAGTTACATTTTGGGGACAAGGTTCTTAGACCTGCCTCCTGTGGAAACAGTGGGAGGAAAGCTGGGTGAAGTCAGATGTCAGAAAGCCCCCTGGGATAGACTCTTGTTCACATCACGGAGAAAACCCAGTTTGAGTCTAGCCATTGTGCAAGAGGGTTTTGCAACTTCTTGCTGTACAAGAAGCATTTTCTCAGTTGTTACAGACTCCTTGCTTGGACCAGAGCTCGCTGGTGGCAAGAGCTGAATCCCCATTGCTTGCCTTTGATTCAGGAGTTCCTGCCACCTTAAAGCCAGGTAAAGAATGGAAAACACCTTCATGCAAAATTTGGCCTAGGATTGAGTGTAGGCTTCTACTCTTCCTTATGTATTTATTAGAAAGTTAGGAGGCTCTGCTAAGAGTCAAATATCTATTTTCCTGAATAGTTCACCATCGTATAGTACATATTTTGTTTCTTTTTCAGCGAATACTGTATTTGGTTCACCTATTCCTGAAATCCATAATGGCTATTTTTCCACAAGAGGTTAACTAAGCTGCAGTTGATTAACCAATGACATTCCCACAACATGCTAAGTCGAAGAAAAATCACCTTATGTTTTACTGTGAATGCTAGATACACAACAGAAGCGAAGACGTAGTTTAGTTGGTTGTTTGGTTCCAGTGTAGCCACTGCCATTTATACGTTATGGTAAATTGAGAAAATATGGTGTAGTTTGTTTAGTTCTGACTTGCCGTTGTGGTTTGTGAATGAAATTTTACGGCTCAACATAATATGTGAACAATTAGCTATGTCCTATGCAGCAAAACAAGATTAAAACTATGGGATCTCAGGATCCATGAAGCCAGTTTGTGAAAAAAATAAATGTAAGAAAAGGCCCAGAGCAATAGCAAACTCTTTTTGTTTGATATTAATGCATCAGACACCTTTGTTGAGCATGAAATAATGGACAGAGATAGAAAAAGACATCATGCTTTGGGCTTTGAGTGTGCTATGAATTCAGACTACTAAAAATGATTTGTTGAACAAATTGTAACTGAGGTAACTAAGCTTAACTTAATGCACAAAGACTTCTCAAGAAAAAGGTCAAAGCCCAAAACGGATCTGAGACCCACAAACCTGAAGCTAAATTCTTCTATCAGTCTCCAACACTTACAAAGCCCTGAAGTGCCAGCTGAAATTTTGTTTGCTTCCTTGACTTCTGAGGCAAATACTGTGAGAAAGAAGAACATTTCAAGTAGCCATGGAACTGGGTCAGGGAGGCTGCTTTGTACAAGCTCCCATTGATCTTTGATGCTTATTTTCTGAAATAGTTACTCTCTACAGAATGCCTCACCCTTGCTGTTCATTGAATGGATACTTTTTTTTTGGCAGTAAGTGAAACATCCTTTATACTCTTTAATAATAAAAAGGAAAAAAAATCAGAAACAATTATATAAAGAACAATTAAGATAGAAATTAATTTATTCTGGGAAGTCCCCAGTTAACATAGGGTTCTGTGTTCATGTAACACTTGTACTTATAGTATGACTGTAACCTGGATTTTGTTAATGAACTCAATTTTCTAAGTATGCACAACCAGTAAACTTACTGGGTGTGTCCTCACAAGAGTAAACCACAAACCAATCAGCTTCATTTTAAGCTACAGCATCATGTGAACATAGCTTCTGTACTTAAAGAGAAAACAGATATCAGTTTGAGCTGCTCTTATGTTTTTTATGTCTATTGCTGCCTGAGTTTTTCCATTGCCATTCTTCATGTCTACCTCCAAAAGTCCATTGAGATGTTTTTATTGGACAGATGTGCCTGACACCTTTCCCTTCCTTTCCCTTCCCTTCCCTTTCCCTTCCCTTCCCTTTCCTCTTTCCTTTCCCTTCCCCCTTTCCCTTCCTTTCCTTTCCCCCTTTCCCTTCTTTTCCCTTCCCTTCCCTTTCCCACAAATTGCTTACCTCAAAGGTTCCTCCCCACTATAATCCCCTAGAGGTCTGTATTTAGAAAGAAAGACAGCAGAAAGAATCCAGGTGCCAAGTTTATCAATAAATTCTCCTTCTTCTGTAAACCATCACCAAGAAGATGTCATCAGAAAAGAGGGCGTGGAGAGAAAACCAGGTGCTTGGGGGAAAACATTAAGAGAAAATTCTACTGTCTGCTGAACACTTGAATTGTGGTTAGGATAAATGAACACATATTATCTTTTGATCAATAAAACATTTCACATTTGGTAGTTATGGTGTTGTGTAGAATTAATGATGAGTAATTTCTGGCCACAGGTTTCCCCTCCCACAAAAGGCCAGGCTTCTGCAAGTACTTGCAAATCGGAGAAACACTACAGAACTACAGATTATTTTGCCTTTCTGTGCAACTAGAGTTCCTAGGCAGCAATGCTGAAATGCTCACTGTGTTGTCTGTGGGCAAAGAATTTAACTCAGAGAATGGAAGGAGACTAAGCTTACTTTCAGACTTAGCCCTTTATCTGTGACTGAATTCAAATGGAGCTCCACTTACCTGAGTACCAGTACAATTTGTTGCAAGGCCAACTTTGTTCTGTAATGCTTACTCCTTAAGGAACTAAGTCCCAATGTCAGTGAAAAACAGACATCTTTCACATCCTACAGCATCAGTAATTTGGGTGAGCCTGAAAAAACAGATGCTGCTTCTGAAAGGGACCCAATCATTAAAGTTAATACACTTTTAAAATCAACACCACCTCTTATTTCAGAAGCCTGAAAGAGGTCTGTCTAGAATAAGGAGTAGCAGGGAACAGAGCTCTCACTATTCCAACTCAAAACGGGTATCAGGATATTTCTCTTGATATCTCCAGTTCTGAACCGGGATCAAATTTTCTAACCTTTTATTATCAGGAAGTGCTATCCAATTTAAGGGAGGTTCTTTATCTGGGGGATATTTTTTATGTCTCCTACATTCCAAAACTCTTGCATTTCTCATGGGTTTCTGTCTAATTTAAGCTCAACTGTATAATCTTGAGCAGGTTCTGGGATTTGTGCTATCAGGGTGATGAGAAAGGTCAGTCCTAATGGAAAGCTTAGAAAGTCATTACGGCAATGCAAAGTTTGAGAATCCCAGTTTTCTAGGTGATGGATTTTTTAAAAGAGAAAGGGAAAGGTTTCCCTGTCCAGTCATGTCCAAATCTAGGGCATAGTGCTCATCTCCACTTCTTGGTTGAGGGAGTCAGCATTGTCCAAAGAGCCATGGTGGTGCAGCGGTTACAATGTAGTATTGCAGGCTAACTCTGCTGACTGCCGACTGCCAACAGTTCAGCAGTTTGATTCTCACCGGCTCAAGGTTGACTCAGCCTGCCATCCTTCCAGGGTTGGTAAAATGAGGACCCAGATTGTTTGGGACAATATGCTGACTTTGTAAACTGCTTAGAGAAGGCTGTAAAGCACTGTGAAGCAGTATATAACTCTAAATGCTATTGTTATTTTCCATGGTCATGTGGGCAGCATGGCTATATGCCAAAGGTGCACAGAATGCTATAGCTTTCCCACCAAAATCTACTTGCATTTGCATGCTTTTGAACTGCTAAGTGGGTAGGAGCTGGGACAGAAACAGGAGCTCACCCCTTTGTGTGGTGCTCGGGTCTCGAACCCTGGCTGGCAGTTTTCCAGCTGACAAATTCACCGTCTTTAATTGCTGAGCCATCTCGCCCAATTTAATTGCTGAGCCAATGCATCCCCGATGGCTGCATTTTTACCTTCGCTGAAATGCAGCTTTTAAAAAACACACTTTATTACATTTGGATTATTAATGGCTCTGAAGGGTTGAAATAATACATTAATACTTTTCTGAAAGGATAACACAACCAATTAATACAGTCTGAAGGGGAAACATAATAAATTGTAGCTGGAACCTGTTATTGCCTAATTTAGAGAATACCCCTGGTGCGGATTTGACTGATTTTGTACAGGGAGCCCTTAGAAAACAGGTTACAGTCACATATGTTGCATGAACCCAGTCAGTTGTGGCTTATTCCACAAAATATAGCTATGCTTTAGTGCAATGTGTAAACCCAGCAATTTAGTGAAATGATAGGTGTTCCCTATATTCAGATTTCCAAGCTCAGGGCCTGATATGGCACACTATAGCACTGATAATTGCACTGACATCAGCACTGCTTCATTGTATGACTGAGCAGGTTTGCTCTGCTGTTTAAACTTTACAGCACTATACTTAATCCAAAAGGAACTTAATAAATGTTGTTAAGACATTAACTTATTTTTCGATGTCAGAAAGAACAGTCTTTAGCCAATGGAATAACCAAAACATTAAAAAAAAAGTTATACACCCTGACAAAATCCCTTTAATTACTAATAAAATTGGGATTGGTATGAGTAGCAGGATTCCTAAGCCTCTTTATAGACATTCTTAACCTAATCATTAAAAGCAGCACTCTAAAGAAAGGCATTAGTGGAGACAGCAATAAAAATAGACTTAGCCAGGCATTTCCCATTGTATCATATGACAAACTGATCAGAAAATATATATTGTAATTTTGGCTTCTTCTTTTATTAGAATGTCTTGGAAGAAACGGGCCACAGAGGGAGGTGGGTATAGTGTTTTTACTCTTGTGTTTTTTTTTCCTTCTAAATGAAAATAACTACAGTTTCTTAAGCTAAAAATAATCTTTTGTTTCACAAGGACTTTGGGAGATAGTTTGCAGCTGCCTCTACCCAATTTGATTATTTCCAAATATACAGGAGGTATCATAGAATGCCTGGGTTGAGAATGAGTCTCACCAGTCATCTACTCCAATCCCCAATTAATCATTCCCAACACGACCATCTAAATCCCTTGGAATACCTTTAATAAAGAGGATTCTACCATGTTTCTAAGCACTGCGTAACAAGAGGAACAAGTCTTCCTAATTTTCAGCCAGAATCTCATAGGTTTTTCTTTCATTTTGAAACAGAGAACAGGCTTCCTTCCTCTTTCATGTGAAAGCTTTTTAGATATTTGTAGACTCCTTCCATATCTCTGCTTTGTCTTCTCTTTTGCGAGTAAAAACATGTCCCTTTCTTTAACTATTCTGCATAGGACTTAGTTTCCGGATCTCTTATTTCCATGGTAACTCTTCTGAACCTGCTCCAGCGTTCCGTGTCCTATTTAAAATGTGTGCCCTAAACTGGACAGAGCCCTCTAATGAAGCCTTACCAGTGCAGAATATAAAGGAAACACTTCCTTGGAAGTACAGCTAATCCTTGATTTACGACCATAATTGAACCTGCAATTTCAGTCATAAGTTGTGACGATTGCAAAATGGGCCACCATGTCACTGTGCCCGATTTCACAACCTTGTTTTGCTATGGCAAACAAAACAGTCATAAAGCAAATGCCATGGTCATTAAGCGTACACCGCAGTTGTTAAGTGACTCCATTGTGCTCTATGGGGTGTGTTTTGCTGTAAGCCAGAAATAAACGCCACTTTTTCTGGCAAAAATGTTGTAAATTGTGATCATGTGGCTGTGGACTGCTGCAAACAGACATAAATCCAGATATTGGAACTTTGAATTTGGGTCATAAACTCCTTTTGGGGGGAGAGGGTCTGTTGTAACTTTGAACCGGGGTGAAATGCTCCTGGTTCGGACTGGATTGCCTGATCCGGTAGCGATGGAGGCAGGTGGTTCGGAGAACCGGTAGCAAAAATCCCTGCTCCCCCCTCCACCCCATTGCTCAGCTGAGCCGCGCAATCATCAGAGGCTTTTTAAAATTATTTTTAAAAGCATTTTTTCTACAACCTCTTTGGCTGAAAAAGTGCTTTTAAAAGTAAAAAAAAAAGCCTCTGATGATCGCGCGGCTCAGCTGGGATCATCAGAGGCTTTTAAAAGCATTTTTTCTACAACCTCTTTGGCTGAAGAGGTTATAGAAAAAATGTTTTTAAAAGGAAAAAAAGCCTCTGCCGATCAGGCAAGTCAGCTGGGATCGTCAGAGGCTTTAAAAGCATTTTTTTTACAACCTCTTCAGCCGAAGAGATTGTAGAAAAAATGGTTTTAAAAGTAAAAAAAAAAAACTTGGCCACGCCCACTCAGTTATATTACACACACCCCAGCCACACCCACAGAACTGGTAGCAACAAATTTTACATTTCACCACTGCTTTGAACGGTCACTAAATGACCAATCATAACTCAAGGACTACCTGTAATGCTTTTGTTAATGTAGTTCAGAACTGCACTGGCCTTTTTCACTGCTTCTTAACATTGCTTTCTCATATTCACTTAGCACCCGCCTCCTCTACAATCCCAATCTTTCTTGCTTCTGTTGGGATCAGAACTTTCAGAATACTGAACCACACAGGCCAGCTTTACACTGAGAATCAGTGGCTGGATTCACCCATTACACTAAGATATGGTGCTGTTTGGTTAGTTTTTGTTTTGCACAATATGTGTTATCAAGTCAGCATGATTTATAAGTCACAATTCATTGCTTCAATCTTTCCACTGTGGTTTATTCAACAAAGCACAATTAAAATTAGCCATGATTAGGTTGATGTATGAACAGCCGTGGAAATGTGTCACTTTCTCTTACTGAGAGCTGCTATGTATTTATCCTAATGTCTATTAGCGAGTGTTTCCAGGGCTAAATTTGGAAACTGCAAATAGTGAATGTTTCTAGCTTCCACACCCATGCCTCTCTCTGTTCAGGAGTGCAATTGGAGAACTCTAATAGACCCAAAGTGGTCTGTGCCCTTGACTGTTCTGGAGATGCCCACCCCTCCCCTTTCCTCATTACACAGCTTAGCTATGCAAACATAGATGCATATTACCAAGGGGCTCGTAACTTGGGCAGGAAAAAAGGACTATTACATGTTTTCCCCCTTAATTAGTTGTTATAAATCTTAGTACATTTCTGGTTTCCATACATTGATGTTTATATAACGTCTTTGAAAACACTTAACGTTCTATTATTTAAATAGCTTAGACTATTGAGAATAGAAAAGAGAGAAAATATTGTGTATGTGTGTGTGTACAATACCTATTACAAGGAAAAAATATCTATTAAAAATATCTATTAAAAGGAAAAGATAAACAGAGCAAATTTAATAAATTACCAATAAATAAATAAATTACTGAATTTCTAACTTATCCCTTTTTATATATCTGCTGATTTACAATATTTGTAGATAATTGGGCTGCCTTAGTAGTCAGATTGTAAGTGATTATGTTTGCCCTGCTGTGTGATGTGTTGTATGTGTAGGAAAGAGATATTAAATGTTAGCTCCCATAGAATCAGAATATTTCTTAGTGGCGTGCTTAAGGGAAATTTGGATACTATAATTAATGCTACATTTCCTTTAAATATGCCTTTTTAATATGCACTCTATTACTTATGTGCAGGTTATAGGTTTCCATACATTTAATACACATTTCTATTTAATACTGTATCATATCAAAGCACGATTATTTGCTGTCCAGCTTCTTTGCTGAGACTAAGTCTAACTGGGTTGAGAGATTGAGCTTTCAGAATTTGAGAAACAGAATACTTAAGAGACCCGTGGTAACTAAGACAAAAGTGATAATTTGTGACTGTAAGTGAACTCTTACACACATATACGTCTATACATTCACAGTTGAACTTTCTTCTGTCCACCCCCGCATGGGACTGAAGTTTTAGGCTCTCTTCCTAAATGTATTTGCTAGAAAACCTCACTAAGCATTTTCATGTGAATTAAACTGCATAAAATTGCAGGCTACCAATCTCCCACTTCTATGAATACTAATTAGAGAAGTGTAAAAGACATTTTAATCCAATTGCTAGTTAAAAAATGCTTCCTGAAATGAAATACTCTCAAATTCTAACAGGGAGTCCACAATCTTCGATACTTCTATAATTGTTTTACACTGCTTGCTCTCTTTAGTGTAAGAAAGTGTTGCCATTCATATAGTGATAAAGAGAAATGCTTAACACAGAGAACTAGCCCAGCATTCTTTCTAGTAAAATCCCATTCAAAGAAATGCAGCAGAACTCACCTGTCCTGATGATTCCTATATTCAGTGCTGTTCAAGAATGTGTGACCGTCTTCACAATACCTGCTATTCTGTCTCAAACAAGCCGCGTTTACTGCAAGAGCACCCAAACACCTGTGAACTGCAGAGACTCCAAAGTGGGGGTGGAGTGAAGAGGCTATGATGTCATTTGAGACAGCATCCATTCATAAAAAGGAGTAGAAGCTGCTAGTTTGCAAATCATCTGTCTCAGCTTCAGCCCTATTCTTTGATAATATAAAGAGGAGTGAGATATGAGGCCCTCTTGTGGTGAACTGCCTGTTTCTCCAACTTTTCCAGAGACTGACATGAAGGGGAAACTTGGACCTTTGCTCATGGTAATCAGTTATACATAATGTAGTTCATGATAAATAATTAAAAATGTGCCAGCTAAGCTAGTTACATATAATCAATGAAAAAAGAAGTTCCTATCTCTAGGCTGCCACTTAAAAGACATGACCAAAAAGGAAATCAGGAGGAGGAACAAACAAATCCAAGAACTAATTCCGAACATTAAATAAATCTGATGCTGTCTGCATACAGTTCAAGACCAGAAAGTGCCTACTTTAGCTGTCCTTTGCTGCATGGCTATGGAAAGATGACCAGGCTTTTCAGCTAAATGGCTGTAAATTGAGAAATCTGTAATATTTGACATCTGAAATATTTTGTTTTACTGATGGGAAATCAGAGATCTGAATTAGGTTTCCTAAGTGTGGAATAAATTATGATATATTATGATTTAACTGTGGATTGTTGAATAAACCCTAAAGGTTAGGTTCATATATGTTAAGCCAAAATCGAACTGCTTAACACTGGGATTGCAGATAGCCCAAGAGTTCTTTGAAAACTACACTTTAAGAGCACTCGTGCAAAATGAATAGTGTGATTTGCATGTGTGCATCTACTGAAAAATAAACGGAAGTGCAACTTAAATATATTATTTGCCAGCATTTTTGATAATTCGTTTTCCTAACTGGTTCAGTCATGCTCACATTGCATTTTCTTAATCCAAGGGGGCTTATTCCAAAAGGATTGAAAGCATAGTTTGCTTTCTGAGAATAAAAATATTATGTATGAGCCACTTTTTTCCTGAGAAATAGTATCCAAAATAAAGCTGCTGACAAAATGATGTAAGGGATTCAGGGTTCCGAGAAGAGAACTCTCTGAAAATAAAACACTACTTGACCAAACATTAGAAAGCAGTTCATGAGTTCCCTGGCCATTCCCTACCCATGAAAGCCAGCCGGATAACATTGGGCCAGAGTCTCTCTCTCCTCACAGTTGTTGTCGTGGGAAAATAGGAGGAGGGAGGTATGTTGTATATGTTTGCACCTTGAGCAATTCATAAAAATAATAAAGGCAAGAAAGAAAAAGAAACACCCAGAGAGAAACAGAGACAGTGACAGAGAGAAAGAAAGATAGGAGAAAGAAAAAGAAAGAGAAAGAACGAATGAAAGACAGACAGACAGATACGGGAAGAAACCAATAAAAGAAAAATCAGGATATAAAACTGTTTGGATCAAGCCAGGAAATATACTTGTTTCAGAAAAAAAAATCCAACACATCCCTAAAGGAAAGGTAACTGAGTTGTAGTTATGATGGTTCCTTTTTAAGCCATGTTTCCTAGTCAAGTGATCCAAAATGCATGAATTTGCAATTTACACAGAAATATACAAAGATGCAGCACAAGGGGAGAGCAGAAATGCATACGCATAGACAGAACATATTGCTTCATTACACAAAAGAAAATATAGGCAGTGTATGGTAAAGCGGTTGGAAAGATATTTCAGTATCTAGTATCCAAGTTTACCAGAAATGTTCTGCATTCTTCATATTGCTTTACAATTGTTATTGATATAGAATAAATTTTTTATTGGCCAAGTGTGAATGGACACACAAGGAATTTGTCTTGGTGAATATGCTCTCAGTGTACATGAAAGAAAAGATACGTTCATCAAGAGTCATAAGGTACAACACTTAATGACAGTCATAGGGTACAAATAAGCAATCAGGAAACAATATCAATATAAATCGTAAGGATACAAGCAACAAAGTTACAATCATACAGTCATAAGTGGAAGGAGATGGGTAGTGGGAATGATGAGAAGATTAATAGTAGTGCAGACTTAGTAAATAGTTTGACAGTGTTGAGGGAATTATTTGTTTAGCAGAGTGATGGCGTTCAGGAAAAAACTGTTCTTGTGTCTAGTTCTGGTGTGCAGTGCTCTATAGTGTCGTTTTGAGGGTAGGAGTTGAAACAGTTTATGCCCAGGATGTGAGGGGTCTGTAAATATTTTCACAGCCCTCTTTTTGACTCGTGCAGTATACAGGTCCTCAATGGAAGGCAGGATGGTAGTAATTGTTTTTTCTGCAGTTCTAATTATCCTCCGAAGTCTGTGTCTGTCTTGTTGGGTTGCAGAACCAACACTTGTAGCCACTAGAGGTCAGCCCGTTCTTACATTTGGTATTTTTCCAACTTTTGGATTTCTTTCCATCATAAACCTTCCTTCGTCATTTCTTTTCCTACAATTCTCTGTTGCTTAATTTAGACAATGAATGAAACCATGATTTTGGTGTTTGGGAAAAAGCTGTGGTGAGAGTCAATGTCATTCTGTCCATTTCTTTCACTGTAGAAGAGAGAAACCATCCTATTCTATATGTTTGTCTAAGTTGACTACACCACAAGTGAAAATAGGATTTCACTTTGGAAAGAACAGAGGTTTTGGGCAGAGCTCATAAGCTATACTCTTCATTAAGATCATACTTTAGGTGCTATCTTGGGAGATAATTTTATTTATTCAATTTACATGCCAATCATCTCACTAAGCATCTCTGCACTTTTAGAATCCTATAAGCCAAGCCATTCATTTTCCCTGAACAAATGAAAGTGCTTGGTACCATTTTTATTTTAGCTTTTGAAATAGGATGTTTATTTAGTAAGGTAAAGTTTCCATGGCAACAGTATGGAAATGTCCTGCCTGTACTTCTTTCAAGATGATTTTTGACTTCTTAGTGTAGTCAGTAGAGAGCTCGAAGCTTAATCAAGTGAAACTTTGAAGAGACTATCGTAGGTATGATATACAAAACATACAAACTGTAATTCAGCTTGGAGGGTTAAAGTTTATATAGCTCTTTAAAAAACAGCTCATTGTATCTTTGGGTCTCTGTTCATAGGATATTGTAGTTAAAATTTTAACTCTTCATAACTATTTTGTCTTCTAGGTAAATGGGAGTCAGAATATGATAACACCCTCACACCATCACTACTGAGGAAAAAACACAACAATGATAACAAGTGACAATATCAACATACATTATTTATTTAATCAATTTGTATAGCTGCCCATCTCAACAAGTGACTTAGAGCAGCAATGTTAAAATAACTTAAAAATTGTTCCCATCACAAATACAAAAATTAAAATACGCAACATTCAAGGAAGGTATCATGCTCAACAGTTGTTAACACAGCCAGGCCCAGATGGGTCCTTCCACACAATCAGGGCTCCAGGCCTATGCACAGAACCAGGCCTTTAGGGCCTCAACGAAGGCCAGCAGAGTCAGAGCCCTCCTCACCTCTGGTGGAAGTATGTTCTATACGGCAGAAAAGACATGCCCCCTGGGCCTGCCCAACTGACACCCTTAGCCAACAGGATCCAGAGCATGCCCATCCTGCCAGATTGGATTGGAGAAGTAGAAACAAACAGGGAGAGATAGGTCCTCATCAAGTAACCTGCCCCAAACAATGAAGGGCTGAACGGCTTAAAGGTGACAACCAGCATCTTGAACTGCACCCAGAAGCACAGTGATGACCAATGAAGTTCACAAAGTCAGTGTTACATGAGCGAGTAACTGGCTCTTTTTACCACCCCTGCAGCTGAACCAATGAATTCTGCATTGGTTTAAACTTCCAAATGTTTTTCAAGGACAGCCCTATGTAGAGCACATTGCAGTAGTACAAACAAGATGTCATGAGGCCATGAGTGACAGTGAGTAAGGCCTCCTGGACACAACTGGAACACAACCCTAAGGTCTGCAAATGCCCTCCTAGTCATGGTTGTCACCTGCTCTTCAATCAGGAGCCATGATTCCAGGAAGATGCCAAGATTGTGCACTGAGTCTGCTTGGGGCAGTGCCACCACATCCAAGACAATGATGGAAGGTTCCTGACACCAAAAGGTCCAAACAACTGAAGACTTTCAAGCCTTGGGGGGGAGGGAGTGATGGTGGAATCTTGAAGTATCTTCTAAGTTTGGAACAAATGATGATACTTCTCTCCAATAAATTCTAGTTTGCTATAGAAGGTACTTCTGCTTCATAGAATAACTGCTGACCATACACAGAAAATATGATATTCCCCATCTTAGGTAATTCTTTAGTATTTTATTTGATTTTGGTAATCAGAAGTCATCCTGTGAGGATGAACATTGTAACATAAGGTTGTTAAATCCAATAAGTAAAATAATACTTTAGTAATACTATTAAACGGTTAAACTAGCAAATTGCTGTTGTTAGTTGCGAAGTCGTGTCCGACCCACTGCAACCCCATGGACAATGTTCCTCCAGGCCTTCCTGTCCTCTACCATCCTCTGGAGTCCATTTAAGCTTACGCCTACTGCTTCAGTGACTCCATCCAGCCACCTTGTTCTGTTGTCCCATTCTTCTTTTGCCCTCAATCTTTCCCAGCATTAGGCTCTTCTCCAGTGAGTCCTTCCTTCTCATTAGGTGGCCAAAGTATTTGAGTTCCATCTTCAGGACCTGGCCTTCTAAAGAGCAGTCAGGGTTGATCTCCTCTGTTTGATTGCCTTGCAGTCCAAGGGACTCGTAGGAGTCTTCTCCAGCACCATAGCTCAAAGGCCTCAATTATTTGCAGGACTTCCGGTTTGGCGTTGCAGCGAGACAGACTGGGAAATAGTGGGCTCTGATGAGCGCCGCAAAAAACCCCGGGTGCCAAACCACTGCTGATGGGTCTATGGACCGGAATTGTCCTACAGGGACGGGGAACAAAGAGAGGTGCCTCAGACAACCAAGAGGAACAGGCAAGTTCCTCGGAGATCAGAGGGAACTCTCTGTGAGGCGGCGGCGGCGGGGGGGGGGGGCAGCAGCCATGGCGGCTGCTACGAAGCTGGAACAACTGGGCTAAGTATAGAGCTGGAGAGAAGAATGAACGTTTTTTGAAGCCGGGTGAGTGACAGCCAACTCAGGCTTGAATAACAACAAGAGAAACATCTTACAACTATAAGACTCCTAATGTGTAATAGCAGCTAAGGAGCATGGGGGCAAAGAAGATTTTGAAATGTAATTTGGAAAAGACAAAAACCCAATTGAAAATTGATTTCTGAACAAACTTTAAACAATTAGATATGGTCAAAGGATTGGAAAGAAATAAAGAGATCTTTTTTTGCCCCCTTTCTTTTTTAAATGGCAAGAAATATAAAAAGAATGGATAATAAGCTTTAAGAAGAAAAAAAAGAGAATGTATAAATAAAAGGGGAAAAAAGAAAAAAAAAGAAGTGAGAAGAGCTATTTAAATTTGGAATGGACTTTAAATATGATTTGATATTTTTAAATTGAAAAAGAAAAAAGAGAAGTCAAGTAAGATTGTGATGTAATGCAAACAAAATGGATACTTATTAAGCAATTGGAAATTGTGGATTGCAGAGAGACACCATCTGGAATAAAAAGGAACATTGCAACTTGGTTCCTTGTTTTGGAATATTGTGAACTTCACAGATAATAACCGCGGGAGCTTGTGGAGGAGGATTTTCTTGTCTACAAGAGGCTTGACTTTTGGAGGAATAAAAAAAGAAATAGAAGGGAATACAAGGGAACTTTTATAATTGGAGCAATTATTTGATTTGGAGAATGGAAATAAAAGAAATAACTATAATGTTGCATGGAGGACAAAATTTGAGGATATAAAATTGAAATGGAGTATACATGTGTGGACAAGAAAATGAAGATGGAGAAATAAGACATAGAAGTGAAAAATAAAGAAGATAAAGATATTGTGATTAAATATGAATAAATAATTGCACATGTGAATACTAATAATAAAAAGGAGGTCTCTAGAGATTATATTGAGATTAACAATAACACAATGATGATTATATTGAGATTAATACTGATAAAAGAATAAAAGGTTGGAAAATATTAAGAAATTTAAAGAAGTCCAAGACCTGGATTTATAAAATGACCATATTGAGATAAACAAATATGAGAAGAATTATGTTATAGATATTTAGAAATGAAATAGGGATTGAAGCTAAAATATATGGAAAATAGATTACATTAAAAGAAATATAGCATAATGAACCAATTTTTTATTAAGATGTTAAAAGATACTACTTGAGGAAATTGATGGTTATAATAACTGGGATATTGTTTAAATACCTATAACAATTGTTATAGTTTGAATATTTTTAATAATACAGGTGAAACTCAAAAAATTAGAATATCATGCAAAAGTTCATTTATTTCAGTAATGCAACTTAAAAGGTGAAACTAATATATGAGATAGACTTATTATATGCAAAGCGAGATAGTTCAAGCCTTGATTTGTCATAATTTTGATGATTATGGCTTACAGCTCATGAAAACCCCAAATTCACCATCTCAAAAATTAGAATATTGTGAAAAGGTTCAATATTCTAGGCTCAAAGTGTCCCACTCTAATCAGCTAATTAAGCCATAACACCTGTAAAGGGTTCCTGAGTCCTTAAATGGTCTCTTAGTCTGGTTCAGTAGGAATCACAATCATGGGAAAGACTGCTGACCTGACAGTTGTGCAGAAAACCATCATTGACACCCTCCATAAGGAGGAAAAGCCTCAAAAGGTAATTGCAAAAAAATTTGGATGTTCCCAAAGTGCTGTATCAAAGCACATTAATAGAAAGTTATGTGAAAGGGAAAAGTGTGGAAGAAAAAGGTGCACAAGCAGCAGGGATGACCGCAGCCTGGAGAGGATTGTCAGGAAAAGGCCATTCAAAGTGTTGGGAACTTTCACAAGGAGTGGACTGAGGCTGGAGTCAGTGCATCAAGAGCCACCACACACAGACGGATCCTGGACATGGGCTTCAAATGTCGTATTCCTCTTGTCAAGCCGCTCCTGAACAACAAACAACATCAGAAGCGTCTTGCCTGGGCTAAAGACAAAAAGAACTGGTCTGTTGCTCAGTGGTCCAAAGTCCTCTTTTCTGACGAGAGCAACTTTTGCATCTCATTTGGAAACCAAGGACCCACAGTCTGGAGGAAGAATGGAGAGGCACACACTGCAAGATGCTTGAAGTCCAGTGTGAAGTTTCCACAGTCTGTGTTGATTTGGGGAGCCGTGTCATCTGCTGGTGTTGGTCCACTGTGCTTCATTAAGTCCAGGGTCAACGCAGCCGTCTACAGGAGATTTTGGAGCACTTCATGCTTCCTTCCGCAGATGAGCTTTATGGGGATGCTGACTTCATTTTCCAGCAGGACTTGGCACCTGCCCACACTGCCAAAAGTACCAAAACCTGGTTCAATGACCATGGGATTACTGTGCTTGATTGGCCAGTAAACCTGCCTGACCTGAACCCCATAGAGAATGTATGGGGCATTGCCAAGAGAAAGATGAGAGACATGAGACTGAACAATGCAGAAGAGCTGAAGGCCGCTAGTGAAGCATCCTGGTCTTCCGTAACACCTCAGCAGTGCCACAGGCTGATAGCATCCATGCCACGCCGCATTGAGGCAGTAATGGATGCAAAAGGGGCCCAAACCAAGTACTGAGTACATTTGCATGCTTATACTTTTCAGAGGGCCAATATTGTTCTATGTACAATCCTTGTTTTATTGATTTCATCTAATATTCTAATTTTCTGAGATTGTGAATTTGGGGTTTTCATGAACTGTAAGCCATAATCATCAAAATTATGACAAATCAAGGCTTGAACTATCTCGCTTTGCATGTAATGAGTCTATCTCATATATTAGTTTCACCTTTTAAGTTGCATTACTGAAATAAATGAACTTTTGCACGATATTCTAATTTTTCGAGTTTCACCTGTACAACTACAAAAGTAAAAGATGATTATTTTGGAAATAACAGTGGGAAAAATAAAGATAATTATACTGGGATTAACAGTAACTAAAATGATTACACCAGGATTAACACTGAGAAAAATAAAGATGATTACACTGGGATTAACAGTGGAATAAAATGGTTACACTGGGATTAACAGTGAATAAAGATTATTACATTGAGATTAGCAGTTAGAAAAATAAAGATGATTACACTGGGATTAACAGTGGAATAAAGATGTATTTTGTACATTGGGATTAACAGTGGAAGGATAAAAGAAAAGGTTAAATTAGAAAATTGATGGCTATAATAATTGGGATATTGTTTAAATACGTATAACAATTGTGATAATTTGAACATTATCTAAGTGAAAAAGAAAACTGAAACAATATGTGATTATGATTTATAAACAAAAATACTTAATTGGTGTTATATAAATGGCATAGTTTGATAGATACAATTTAGGATAATTGGGAAATTGTGTTAAAGTGCATTATTTGAACTAAGAACTATGTTTAAATGTTAAATTGCTATATTTCTAAAATTAAAAAGATTTAAATTTGATAAAGTAATAATGGAATAAAGATTTTATGAGCATAATGAAACATAAATATGTTTGAATTGTATTGTCAGTAGTGAGGATTTAGGGTAAGAATTGTTATATTATGAGTACTGAATTAAGAATTAAGGTGGGTTAATAGAAGGGTTATTGTTTTGATTAAGTAAATATGTGTTAATTTTTTTAAAGATGGTATTAGTTGTATATGTGATCTAAGATTTAGAAATAAGTGCTATGGCAAAATAGAATAGATAAAATTTTGTTAAAGATTTTGTTAAAAATTGAACTGCCAAACTGCTGGCAGCTGGCAAGCAGCAGAAATAGCCTGCAGTACTGCACTCTAACCACTGCACCACCACAGCTCAGTGATTTTAAATGGTTTTAAATGGCTTGATTTTGTATTTTATATATATTTTATGTTATAAGACAACTTGGCTTGTTCTCCATGGAAGATTGTGGCGACTAATACAACAAATTTACTTTGGCAAAAAATTCTTGTATATGGGTAATCCCCTTAATCAGGGGTGTCAACCTGGCGGTCCGTGGGCCAAATGCGTCATGCACAGGCCATGCCCACCCCAGTCCCGCGAATGGGAAAAACGTCAAAAACATCACGTGATGGCAATGTGATGTGGCGAGTTTGACACCCTGCCCTTAATGGAAGTGAAGCAGCAAACACGTATAGAACTGGACTGTGTTTCAGATGCACAAAACAGTATAGAATAAAATAAGAGAGTTGGAAGGGATCTTGGAGGTCATCTAGTCCAGGGGTCTCCAACCTTGGCAACTTTACGACTTGTGGACTTCAACTCCCAGAATTCCTCAGCCAGC
>WNWU01000041.1:11012256-11086259 GCA_012654045.1 Ptyas mucosa | reverse complement strand
CAACTTTACGACTTGTGGACTTCAACTCCCAGAATTCCTCAGCCAGCGCATGCTGGCTGAGGAATTCTGGGAGTTGAAGTCCACAAGTCGTAAAGTTGCCAAGGTTGGAGACCCCTGATCTAGTCCAACCCCCTACTCAAGTAGGAGAGAAGCATTTGAAACCATCCCTAACAGCAACATTTCTTTGGTGCAGGGCAATGGAACTTCTTTCCCTTCTCTGAAAGGAACCTTCTCTTTACAACCTCCCTCCCAATCTTAAAATGCCACCCTTCAAGGAGGCCTATCAGGTTCTGAGCAGCAAAAATCCGGAGGACCCTTTAGAAGGATGTCAGAAACCATCATTGTTGCCTGGTATTTGGAAGCCCTGCCTCCTGCTACCTAGTCCCACGTACGTCCCCCCCCCCCCCTCTGGTATTACACCTAGTTTCCTAGAAGGCGGCATGGCCAACATGGTAACCCCCCTGATGTAACTTTCCCCCAAGGGAGCGACGAACCTTT
This sequence comes from Ptyas mucosa, assembly GCA_012654045.1. Classification (NCBI taxonomy): domain Eukaryota; kingdom Metazoa; phylum Chordata; class Lepidosauria; order Squamata; family Colubridae; genus Ptyas; species Ptyas mucosa. Next base: position 11,085,761 of record WNWU01000041.1, on the reverse strand, counting down.
CGAATTGCTGCCTGCTCAACTCGCCAAAATATGCAGAGTTGACTCTGCATCCGGACACGGCCTTAAAACAGGCACTAAAATAAGGTTTCTCTCCCCTCCGTCCCTTCCTCCCCCCCTCCGCCCCCGCAAGTACAGAGGAAAGCCTCAGCTAAGTCACGGAAAAAAGCTGCAAACCCAGCCGAGCGGGGCCCAGACAGACCGCCTTTTCACCGACCCCCACGTGCTCGTCGCCCTGGTCCACGTAGGCAGAAGAGGCAGGAGGCCTGCTCCACCAAGCTCAGTCTGCATTGCCACTTCTCTCTCTCTCTCTCTCTCTCTCTCTCCACCCTCCCCGAGCCAGCGAAACCCAACTCGGCAAAGCGGCTGTCGGAGCCTCCCGGGCGGCTCAGCCTGCTCGTGGCGCGCTCCCGCCAGGGGCACGTGCACGGCGCGGTGGGCGGGGACGCGCTTGGCGGCGGCGGCCGCCTAGCCAGGCGCGTCCCCGCGCGCAGCCTCCTCAGCCCCGCGACTTGAGCCGGGAAGCTGCCACTCGCTCGCCGAAGCGGCTCCGCTGCCCATCGCTGTGACGGGAAGGGAGGGGGTGAGTCGGAGGGGCGGGTGGGAGGGAGGGAGGCGATCCCGGTGGCTGGATCCTGCAACGCAGGGGAAGGCGAAGGGAGGAAGCCTGAAGGAGCAGGTGGTGGTCCCAAGTTGATCGTGGGTGGGTGGGTGGCTTATGGGTGTCTGCTTAGGTGTCAAATGGTCGCTACTGGGCGGAAGGGAAGTGGGGCTTGGAGGGTCGGTCGGCCTGGCGGGGCTGCCTCCTCTCCCCGATTCTTGGAGTGAGGTGGTGGGCAGTGAGCGAAGGGGACAGACATGAGGTTGGGGAGGGGGGGGAATGGGGGGCGGGAGCGACCCCTGGGGATCCGAGGGGGAGGATAGTCCTATGAGCAGATGATCTTGGGGGTTCCCGGGATGGGTGGGATCAGCAGAGGGGGGTGGGTTGTGGAGAGGAAAAGGGGGCCTTGGGGTGTGGGGTGGGGTGTTGTAGGAAGAGGCAAGAGGGGCTGGAGTCCCTTTGCCTGGATATCAACAGTAGCCCAGCTGGGACTATCAGGTTGTAGGGGGAGCAGAAATAGTTGGCTGTCACTTGACTTTTCCTCAATGTTGTTGAGAGAGAGATTCACATCTTGGGCCTGGCTGCTTTAAAGATCAGAAGACACTTGGATATTATGGAAACAAGGGATCAAGCTCTGAGATGAGAACTTTTCTTAGAAGGAAAGCAAGCAGGCAAGCAAGCAAAGCCCCAACAGTTTACCAACCTTGAGTTTATTTTTACGGTAGACCATCTGTAGTAAAGACTAAAGAAATGCTATGCGAATGAGGAGGACCTCTGGTTTTCAGTTTTGGTCTTATTAACTTGTGTGAGTCCCCAATCTTCATTTATGAACAGTTTTGTATTTTTCTAGGATACTATTATAATATCATTAATGTATGCAAGCGATGCATGTAAGCGATAGTTTGCATTCTATTAATACGTAGTAGGTTCCTGTGCTTTTCATAACATAGCAACATAGCAAGCAGTAATACAGAACCTTTTAAAATGTAAATTGTTGTCTTATTTACATCCTGAAATTCTGGTAGTCATAAATCTGGTAGAGGAATAGAATTTTCCAGAAAGAGACCTAAGCAACTTTAATTCTGAAACAAATTAACATCCCAGCTTCACTGTCAATCTAAAACTTTAATTCAGGCATCTGTTTGCCTAATTTATTTTTGATGGTTAGTTGGATATATAAATTATTTTTAGTTCAGTTGATCTGACTTTAGATAAATATATGTAGCTTTAATTTGATGATATGCCTAATCTCACCCTATTGTATATTTATTCATCATTAGTAATTCTCATTGTTTTTTAACATTTTGGTTTCTTTTTAAGCCTTTTCTTCATGCTGTAGCCTAGAACTTTTCTTTGGAGGATATAGAATGAAAACATTGGTTTGATTTAAATACTAAGTTTCTCATTCCCTTGCCACACTGAGATGAAATGTTGAAAGATGAGTAAACATTGCACAATTTCAAATACAGTGAGCTTTAGATGCAGGGAAGATTTACCGGTAGTTGATGTAACATAATTCAAATGACTCCTTTCTTACTTTTCTGTGGTTTAGTAGTTTATGGCTTTAGGAATATGATTGTAACTGCACTTAAAATCATAGATTACGCTTGGATGGAAAAATGTTTGGATAGGAAAGACAAGTGAGTGACAGCTACTGAACTGGCTTTTAACCAGACTTGCTGTTTGGATCATATTTTGGACTTGTCCCAAAGACTCATTCCATTCTGATAGTTGTCTTTACCAGCAGTTGCCGTGACAGAAATATATGATTACACTGAGCATTGGGAACATTACAAACAGAATAAAAAAGAAAAAAAACCCTCTCTTTTCACGCAAGTCTCTGCAAATACCAGATATTTGATTTTTCTATTTTTCCAAAATAATGTGTTCACCTGTTAGTGAAATTGCTGGTAAAGAAAGCAGATTTCAGAGGTTTCATTAAAAGCAGCCCTAGTTCTTTAAGGAATAATTGTAAATGTAGATTCTGGCCTTGGAAACTGTGCACGAGCATGATGATCTCATCAAGCCGGTACACATGAACCAGGAAGTAGAATGTTGGTAAAATAAACAGACTGTTTTGGGAGAGACAAAACAGCTCATTGAAGAGAAAAAAGATGAACATGGTTTTGTAATTTTCGTTTTCAAGTAGCCAAGAAAAGCAACACTTCCATGTTGTAATAATTTTGTCTGTTTCATTTTTTTCATAAAGTAAGATTTTTCCTCTTGGTATATGTGGAAGATAGTATGTTTAGAGATTATCCTCTGTGCCTCTGATTTTTGCTTCCCAGGTTTAAGAATTAAAAATAAACACTGGAAGAATAAATACACATGGGAGTTACCATAGTACAAACTTTATATTATTTAACGAAAGGCAATTTGTATAATATATCACACTGGAATTAGAGCTACAATTTAAATAATTAGTATTTTACCTATTTTTATATACTTAATTGTGTGAAATGGCATCCTGCCATTCTTGTCACGGCAGGAAAAGAAGTGGCTTACTACCTTCTTTACACCAGTTATAAATACTGTACAATTATAAATTTTCCTCTTTCTCTAAAGTTACAACATGTCTCTCTTCTTTCTATGTTCTGCCTAATAGTCAAAATCATGTTCATTTTTTTCTGTTTTCTGCAAAAAGTCCATAAGAGTTTCCAGCAATAAATGTAGATGATTGTCTTTTCTCTAATCAAATAAATCAATTTGGCCATCTCATCCATCCATCATCTTTACCAATCATTTCCAATTGTAAATAATGCTGAATCTTTCCATTTTTGTGAATGCAATAATCTGCTGTAGTAATCAAAATCAAAGTTCCATAACTTTTTTCCAATTTTTTTATCCATCAGTTCCAAAAGAAAGACCTCTGGTTTCAATTTTACATAAACCTTTAAAATCCTCTGAATCAATATATTAGAATTCAAAATTTTCTTGCTTTTTTAGATATCCACCAAACATGATAAAGTGTCCCTGTAGTTCATATGTTCAGGATAAATTTGAAATGCCTTTATACATTTCAGACAATTTTTCTGATGACATATACCAACCATACATCATTGTATAAACATTATCTTTAAGATTATAATATAATACAAATTTTAATCCTTTCAACTATATATTCTCTCTGTATATTATAACAAATTTTAGCCCATTTTATCATGCATTCTTTCACTTGTTCTTCTGTTTCAAATTTCAATATAATTTAATACCTTTTAGCAATTACATGTTCATAATTTGTACACTATTTCATTTCAAACTCAATCTTACAGTGCTTAAAACTATTTTTGTCTACTTTAAATCTTTCTAATAACTATGCAAATAAAAGAATAATTGATAACTATATTTCTCTGCCACCAGTTCTCTTAATTTTATTTTACATTTCCCTTGACAAAATTCTAATATCTCATAATAGGTTAGCTATTTGTGATTGCCTATTATTTCTCATGTATAAAATACTTTTTGTGCTGAAAACCACAAAAGTGTTTTGAGGCATAACCTGGATTTGCATCTATTTCATATTCTCAGTATGACATATCTAATATAATTATTTTTTAAATAATTAACATTGATTTTGTCGTATTAGATAACCATGCCATCCAAATCTCAGGTCATGTCCTAATCTTCCTTTTTTTCTTTGCATCCTGTAAGGCCTTAAATTTAATTTATGATTCCCCATACCCACTGCCAAACAAGCTTAGATCCAGGTAGTCCTTGTCTTACAACCACAATTGAGTCCAAAATTTCCATTGGTAAACAAGACAGTTGTGAAATTAATATTCCCATTTTATGACCTTTCTTGCCACAGTTGTTAAGTGAATCACTGCAGTTATTTAGTTAGTCAAACTATTTACTAAGTCTGCACTACTATTAATCTCATCGTCCCTGTCACCCATCTCCTTCCACTAATGACGGTATGACTGTAACTTTGTTGCTTGTATCCTTACGATTTATATTGACTATTTCCTAATATGATTTGATTGCTTATTTGTTCTCTATGACTATCATTAAGTGTTGTACCTTATGATTCTTGGATGAACGTATCTTTTCTTTTATGTACACTGAGAGCATATGCACCAAGACAAATTTCTTGTGTGTCCAATCACACTTGGCCGATAAAAATTCTATTCCTATTCCATTCTAGTGACATGATTGTTAAGTGAATCTGGCTTCCTCATTGATTTTGCTTGTCAGAAGGTCACAAAGTTGATCACATGACCCTGGGACACTGCAACTGTCACAAATACATGCCAGTTGCCAAGCATCTGAATTTTGATCATGTGACAATTGGTGATGCTACAGTGGTAATAAATGTGAAAAACAGCCATAAGTCACTTTTTTCAGGTCCTTTGTAACTGTAAGTTACTAAACAAATGGTTGTATTGTATATCCTTTTGCCATGTTTAAATGGTGCATCATTTCTCAAAACAGGTATTGACTGAAGTTATTTAAACATTTTGTGTAAAATGCAAACTGGAGTAGGATCTTGTCCCAAATATCCTGAGAATATGTTTCTGTACTTATCTTAATTAAGTCAGGTGACATTGCCCAGAATGCCAGAAGGGCTTAATGTTCTCCCCTATATTGTGAATAGAGAAATGGGAGCCTAGACTTGTCCCACATAAACAGTTCCTCACTGTCTCTTGCTCAAATATTTTCTTGAAATAATTTTGAGTTCTTGAAAGGTATAACTTCAATGTAAATTAGAGAAATGCGGCTATTTGCTTTGCTGTTTAAGAAGTAACTGTCTCATTCATCCTTAGGTAGATTTAGTTGGTTAAAAGGGAGAAGACACTGTTAAGTTCAGAAGAGCAGGATAGGCAAAGCAGTAATTCCTGATATTCCAATGGATGATTTATGGCATGATATCTATGACATTATTGTCTATGACAGTAAAATTAAATTACTTTCAAATTTGGCTCCACACCTGATATTTTAATTAACAATCCATATTGTTTTCTTCAGAATAATATGAGGCATCCTAGATTGCCTACATCTAGGATGTTTTTAACTTCCCAATCTGGCCATTAGTAGTGATATTTCCTGATAGCTTCCTGTCTAGGTAACGTGATCTGACCCTACCAAACTTCTGAGGCCAGATGAAGTCAGCAAACACAGCTTGGGCAACTGTGCAAAGAATAATAATATTGGAAGTATGCTATGTGGGGAAGTAATGCCATTTTACTTTGGTTAAGATCTAGGGAACAAGTTTGAAGCCAGTGCTATTCTTGTCACTTATAAAGATATTAAATGATCCCCAGAGTATAGCTCTATACTTAACTGTTTCCCATTTTAGACGTTTTTGAATGTTTGAAGCCACCACTTAAATGCAAAACTTGACTGTGTTATATAGATCGTGTTTACCCAGAAATAACCTCGAGTTTAATCATGCATACTCCTAATTAAACATACTCAGGTGTAACCTTTAAATGTAATCTTATAATATGGGCTGATGTACTTGTAATTACAATATAAATACAGCTAACTTAAGGAAAAAAATATGCAATTTCCAGCAGTACTTCCTTTGGCATTTTTTTAATGTCTTGCTTCTGGGTATCCTAGAGTCATGTAATAAGCCACTTGCAATGGGATAAACAGGATGCTGGATTATAGTGATATAAAGACATCTTGTGCTTATGTGTGGCCTGGATTTTCCAGGAATGAAAACAAAAGAACAGGGAAGAGTGGACATTACTTCTCATTTTAATCTTACTGGCCAATGTTTTTATATAGGAGATCTTTGCATGGACAACTTTTTTTACTACTACTGAGTCTGGAACCATTGGTTTAAATTGGTTGTGTTTTAAATATGCTTGCCCCCATTTGCTGTTTAGATATTCAATGGGATTCAAATTTGCAGAGGTATCCAAATACGCTGAAGGCAATTAAGGAAACGTAGATACCTCTATACCTGTTTGAATGTGCATCTGATTTATCTTTCCTCCCTGGTTTGGAATGTGACCATACTTAGAAACCTGCCTTCTGGGTTCAAGTGTCCTTTCTTGGCCCTGGATATAAAATGCCATGGTTGGTTTTGTGGGAATGGTCAACATTATGGAATTAATCAGTTCTTAAATTTTTAAAAATCTTACATTTTAAAAATGTATTGCTTTAGGATGCTTTGAAAGCTGTATGAACAAATAGGCACATATAAATAATACTACCCAATTTTCTAAATAAAGTTAGAATTTTGTGGGTTTGGAGCTTAATTGGGAACAAAACATTCAAAAATGACTGCAGGAGAAATTGGTGAATAGGGAAAGGCTTTAAGAAACTCAACTCTCTCTCTATCTCCTACACAGAGTCTTCATTGACGTTACAGGAGAGGAAGGGTGGATTGTAAATGCTTTGTAAGAGTGAATATCACTTTGGAAGATAGCATTATTGCTAAAAGATTTGGTTTTCAATCAAGCATTTTTATTGATCTGCCACTGTCAGTAGTTCACTTGAAGGACTTTTTCCAGCTGAATCATTTGCCCAATTGAGGTAGAGCAGCTAGATCTGGGCTACAAATCCAGATAACTATTAGATCAGGGCTGTCAAACTCTTGGCCCACGGGCCGGATGCGTCATGCACTGACCATGCCCAAATCCAGTTTAGCGAAGGGGAAAAAAAGTCCCAATATGTCACGTGATGCCACCATGACGTCTTGAGTTTGACACCCCTGCATTAGATTATCAACAAAGAGATAGAGAAGGCTCTAATTCTGTGCTGCCATTTGGTAGTCATCTGCATTTTTATAGCCCAGATTTGGTAGGTGTAGAATGAGTTGTTGGGTCACGCTTGCCTAGATTTTCCGATATTTTCTTGCTTCAGTTATTGTAAAGTCTTGTATTTGGGGTCTTCTTTAAAATAGTTGCATTTGCTATTTGTCAATTAGAACTGCTAGCTTATCAGTTGGCATAGGCTTGCCAGTGACTTGTCAGCTGTTCAATGTGGCCTGAATCAGGTTGCTTTGAAATATGCTTTCTTCCATCAGTTTAGGAGATTGTAATGTGTCCCTTAAAGGCTGTGCTCCAGAATCGCTCTCTGTTTTGAAGTAAAGTGGATAATTATTAGAATGTTCCCACTTTGAAAACAATTCTGTTTTCAATGATTTGGCCTTTCTAGGAGCAGAACACACCTCTGTTAAAGCTGTTCTTTCCTCCATACCCCTGGGCTTCTGTATGACCCTAAAAAACAACCCTGCTGCCTCAAAAGTTGAATTTTTAAAATTTCAGATTTCAAAAGTTAGTGCAACATTTAAAGCAATTGCACTGTTTATCCCAAGTGTGCCTTACAGTATGGGCTACACTAATGAATAATAGGGAGGTGTGCTTATGCTCAATGTCTAAGGACTTCTCTTTTTAAATTTTTTTTGAAGCTCTAAAATTTTTTTTGAAGCTCTATTAGTACCTAATAGCTCTAGTAATTACGAAGGAGAGATATTTTTAAGTTGAAACAACCAGTTTTTGAACACTTTCTAGAGAATCCTGTTTAGTACCATCCTAGAGGGCTTTCCAGGGAAAGTCCTTACTAAAGTTTTATGGAGGTTTTTATGGAGGGGAAGCAGAAACTGTCCAGAAACTGTTATGGAATGGCATAAAAAGTGTCATAAATAAATAATAATCAAATTTATTGGGAGACCAAATAGAATTCTTTTGGGTTTGGATTGCTTCCTGATGAAGGTTCCTATCATTACCAAGTTGTAGCTTTTGCTTGGAAGATACAGTTAAGACTGTACTCACCTCTACTTGTTCTAGCCAGTATGCCTGTCCTTGATAACAACCTACCATATTCCATTCAGAGGAATTTATAGGTTCTGATTCTTTCAATAAAATGACACAAGCAGCATTGTGCAAGCTCCACCCTTTTTGTATTTGCATGTGATATCACAATACACAAACAAAACAGGGTGGAGCATGTCTTGTGTTTTGTTACAATATCTTTCATCATTTGCTTACCTGAGCTATTTTTGAATGCCTCTGGTTTCATCCACATTGGGTGAATCAGCAGTGATTTGAGATTATGGCTTGAAAGAATATCCTATAATCTCTTTCCTTTCTAAACTCTCTTCTTCCCATCATTGTGAACAGGAACTCTCCGATAGGCATAATTTTCATTCTCTTGGTATGAGCATATGTGACTTCTTCCCATCCTCCCAGGTAGAGATTCATTTATAGGAGGAATGCTTCTCGATTTCTATTCTTACTGCATCTTTTGCTTACAACAGTGAAATACTATAGAGCCGGGATGTTCTAATGTAAAATTTGAAATTATGAAATGAGGCTATATCAGTAAACTTTTGTTTTTTTCCCCAGAAAGCAAATATTGAATCAGAAGATCTTGTGATATACTTCAGGTAAGACCAATGTGTTTATTGAAGAAGTGTTTGTCTTAAATTATGAAATTTCTGAAAAAAGAATGAAACAGTGGACAAATCTCAGCTTCAAGAAATAATGTTCTATCTATCTATCTATCTATCTATCTATCTATCTATCATCATATTTATTTGCCACCCATCTTGTCACAATTATGCCTGATTGCTTTGAGATTCAATATCTTATTGATACCTCTCTTGAGCCTAAGAACTATATTGAGTGATAACTTTATCCAGACATACTTTAAAGATAGGTTAATTCATGGTGTCATCCATCAGTTAAAAGTCAGTTGTGTGTATTGCTGCCTCATGAATTATTTGGTCTTTGGGTAGTGGTTGATTCATTACATGCAGGGTTTTTTCTCCAGGCATTTTTCTGTATTCATGATTTGTCCAACAATTGTGCGAATCACTCTCAAATAATCATGCCAGCTTTCATGTAGATGCAAATCCTTTGCTGCCTGCAAAATATGCCGTTCATTTAAATGAAATTGGGAAAATATTAGAATTAGTTAAATGTGTTGGTTGTTAGATGCTCTCAAACAATGTACAGTGAGTTAGGCAATCTGTTAATCTGAAGAAATGAAATCAATGTTAAGTTTATACGATTTTTTGCATACGCATTTCAATTGGCATTTGAAATTCTGGGTGACATAATTTTTTGTTTTACTGTTTTAGAATCTTTAGAATTTTGCAAGTTAATGTAACTACTTTTTCATTCTTTTTTTTTAGGAAGATTGCTTTGGAGAGGACAGTTTGGAGAAAGAAACATGTATGTTTAATTTATTTTGAACTCTCAGTCTAATTGCTTTTCTGTAGGATTCCACTTATGTGCCCCAAACTATAAACATAACACTTGGAATCTTGCAGGGATAAAAACAGGTTGAAGAATGGTATGATTTGCAATATATATCTGAGTTGGTAGGATTTGAATTAGAAATCGTATACCTTTGCAATACTGCTATCACTATCCAAATTGTTACATCATGAATTATTATTTTGGTAGGTAAAGAAATGGCACTAATGTTGGGTTCCATACATCTTATCAATTTAATATGTAGTTTGACTCTTTGAAATTGGAGTTACAAGAGTTGGAATTCCAATGTTCTCCAAGTATTTTGGATGACGATTCCTATAATCCTATCAGCAATACTGGCTGGAGCTAATGAAATCTGAAACATCTGGAGGGCATTGTATTGCCTGTCCCAATAGTACACTAATGGGATGAAAAAGCTTAAGGGAGTTCCAACTCCTGATGTAAAATGAGAAATGGGAAGAACAGAGGTGAGCCGAATCAAGAGAGAATTTCACGTTTAAAGGCTCAGTGATGCAACAATTAAACAACACTTGGCAACTTTATTTATGTTAACAATTAGCTATTTCAAATCAGTTTGTTAGGAATTATAACAAAGTCTTGAAACTTATAAGTAACTTTTTGATGTTACAATATTTCTGAGCTTTACCTTGAAGATTTCGAAAATTAGGAATATATAACAAATGTTCAGTTCATTAGGAGCCCTGTATGTTTGGAAGTTGTTTATGTACAAATCTACAAGAACAGCACCACATTTTTACTTAATATGATATTATTTTGACATTTTTTCAAGGAAATATTTGCTTTTTTTGGTTGCTTGGCAGTTGAAATATATAAATAATAATACTAATAAACAATTCAATGAAGCTTTGATTTAGCTGACCTACAAATAAGGATTTTGGAAGCAATGGGTAGCTGTTGTATCTGAAATACTCCTTACCTAGCTTCTAAAATTATGCTAATTTTAATCTTAATTTTATGGCAACTAAAGGAATTTGTCATTTATGTAATGGCATCATTACATAAATAATATAAATTGCTGCAATGATACATTTTGAATTTAACAGAGCGTTAGAAGTAATTGACAATTGCTGTCCACAAATGTTTGTTAAAATGAGTTTCATATTAAAGAAGCAGTAATAATTTCAAAAGAAAAAGAAAAAAAGAAAAAATTTACCGGAAAATTATGTTATAAACAGAGCAATACCAAAAATGTTGACCATATTATTTCAAAGTTTCTTCCGTGCCCCTGGTCAAATACACAAAACAAGCAAACAGAAAACTAATTCAGATGTTAATGTTCACAGACAACACAGCAGCAGTGTATTGCTGTAAAAAGTTCAGATTTCTCTATTGTTGTTTACTAATTCTTTTAATTATTTCCTTGCTCAAAGAATCGACAGTTCTTGTCGCATCAAAGTAGCAACACCTCATGAGTTTTGTCTTCTGACCGCCATGCTTGTGAGAAGAGCGGAGTCTTAAGAGTCTTCAGAAAGGCCAGCAGGATTGGTCCAATCTAATTTTGGATGGATGGAATGGGGTTCCAAAAGACAGATACTGAAACAGAGAAGGCATCTTCCTGTGTCTCACTAGATCAGGGGTCTCCAATCTTGGCAACTTTAAGACTTGTGGACTTCAACTCCCAGAGTTCCTCAGCCAGCTGGTTGCCAACATTGGAGACCCCTGCACTAGATGACATATTTTAATTGGCGGGATCAGGAACATATCCTTCTTGCCAGATCAGATGGGTTAAATAAAAAAAATCTAGAAAGAGGGACTATCTTAGTCCCATTCCATGGAAGGCTCCATAAGCAAAGCAGGCTTCATAAAGATTACATTGAATTGTAGGTAAGGGAAGAAGGAATTCCTTTTAACTCTTCTGTTTCACTGTAAGTCCTAGCACATAGAGAAAAGCAACGAGGATCTGCATTCAGTAATCTTTGATCTCATTTCTTGTCATTAGTTGATAACTGAACATTGGATATATCAGAAGTCATGTCGGATTGGCTTCTAATTGGACTGTTTGTGGCATTGGTGCTGCTTCTGTTGCTGACGATCTTCGGCTTTGCTGTTTATTCGGGACTGTTTACAGAAGTAATTGTGAATGCTGGTTTGCCCCCCATTGGCAACATCACTGTGGCATACAAATTCCAGGTGGGGCCTTATGGTGACTCTGGAAGGTTTTTTACAGAGAGCTGCAGCGTCTCTCCAAGGCTGTCTTCTATCGCTATCTACTATGACAACCCTCACACGGTAGGTCACTCTTCAGAACTACTTATTGGTTGGTCAGACCTGAATTCATCACCACATTTAATTGTATATAAAATTCCAGAAGATAACTATGTTAGTCTATGGTGGCAAAAAATCAGGAGGAATCTGGTAACAACTTTCCTGACAGACACAGATTAAAATTAATCAGATGCATAGAATGTCTAGGCTGAAAAGAGTGGCTCTTTTGATTGTAAAAATCTGTTTCAGTTCATGATTCAAATATATGTCCTTTTTTTACTGTTGCATGCATTTTATCAGAAGACCTGTGACCAGTTAATTTCTGCATGAAGAATAATCTACTTGGTCCTACTGCTTAGGATACTATATAGTAAAAAAATGACTGACCTAATGATACTGGTAATTTTCAAAAATGATATGATATCATCTGCCTACTAAAAACCGAAGGGAATGTTAGGGATGAAAGTTTGTCTCTAAGCTAAAAGACTCGTCTCTTGCGTCTTGATTTGGTATATAAACATTAAAATGCATATTTCTGCTAGCATTGTTTCTTATCTCCTTTTTAAAGGAGAAAATGTGTATTTGCTTTAACTATGTGTGACTTTGAGGTTCTGTAAAATCTCAGGGTGGAGTGAGATTGTGATTTGTTTTGAATATGATTAAGAAATCAGTCTGAACTGCCAAAGAATATGTAGATGTTTTGGAGCCTCTACAAGTGCCCATTGTAAGTGAGGGAATATTAGGTAACAATGAAAGGCGTCATATGACAGTGTTACCTCAATTTATCATCCATCAAATTTTAGAATTAGAAGAAAAGCATGGCTTTTCCTCCAGAGCGTCTCCCAAATAGAAAACCTATCAGCCAGGGAATATTTCCACATCAACCACAGGGAATAAAAGCTAATAAGATGTTATTAACAAAATGTAACAACGCTTCTCAGAAAAAAAATCCACCTATACAATCAATACCTTCAATCTTGGCTTCAAAAACTGTAGCACAATTTTTCTTGCTATCCTTATGAGTATCATAAGACTGAGCAAAATCTGATACGATATGGGTGGAAAATTATAAAAGAAATTGGTCAGTAAATGAAGTACTTTAAAGACTTCCATAATTTTTTAGGCTCTACTGGACTTTAGGAAACACAAGTATAAATCTGGCATTATTTATAATATTTTAATGAATTGAAGATTCTGTATTCTGCTTTCAGATTTAAGAACTCTAAAGATTCATTTCCAATTAATAGAGCATCTCTAGGAGATTGCAAGGTAACAAATTACCTTAAAGGAGACTGATAACAAATTACCAAAACAAGTTTATATTGTTGGATATGGCATAGAAATATTCAATAATAGTGTATGTATAATAAATAAATCTGTTTCCCAACCTCTGTTTAAACTCAGAGTGATTTAACATAAACATTACTTGACATTTGACTTGTATATTGGAGACTTGAGCTTCCAAAGAAATTTTTAACTCTATTTTAATTAGTTTCTGATTATGTTATCTTTGTATGCATTTGAAAGTGGTATGGATCATATGCTACATTTGTAATTGAAGATTCTGTTTATAGAATATTTATGATATATCTATGGAGATTTTCAATCATTCAGGACATAGTTGTCCCAAAGGTAATTTTCCAAGAGGCAACTGGACTTTCTAGTTTTTCTTTGAAGACGTTTTGCTTCTCAACCAAGATATGATACTATTTATAGTACTGTATTGTATGGAGAGGAAAAACTGTACATTTGGACATTGTCGAGAAAATTTTTCAAGAAGATACTTATGCTTCTACTTATATGAAGAAAATGAGTGGGAAAAGGTTTTAAAAACCTTTAATAAAAAAGGTGGCTTACTTAAGGAATCATAGATTTCTTCATGCATGTTCTGTATTTCACTGATTAAACTTGTTGATACGCTAATTGTGTCATAAACAGTAGCAATTAGACTTCTTATTTGAAGTGAGTATTCCCAAGGTTGTTTATGAATACTGTTGCAGTCCCTTCGTCTTGGGATTGGCCTCCTCCCTATTCTCCCAGGCACCAAGAATTATAATGAACCAGAGTTACTTTTACTGTGGGGCTTGTGGATCTTGGTTCAATGGCTATCTTTTTCTTCATAACATGGTTTCCTTGATATTAAATTGAAATCCAGTCTTGAACTGAGATATGGCCAGATTGAACTAGAACTAACTCTGTGTTCAGCTAGTTGTTTAACCAATGCAGTTAACCAATTAAGCCAATGCAGTCATTGGCTCTATCAACAGAGGGATAGTATCAAGAACGCAAGAAGTGATAATATCAATTTACACTGTACTAGCAAAACCATACCTCGAATACTGCTTCCAGTTTTGGTCACCATGATACAAAAAAAGATGCTGAAGCCCTAGAAAGAGTCAAAGAAGAGCAACAAAGATGACAGGAGATCTGGAGGTTAAACTGTAGGATGAACTGCTAAGGGAACTAGGTATGTTTAACCTAACAAAGAGAAGGCTTACGGCAACGTGACAGACATCTTCCAAAACTTGAAGGGCTGCCACAGGGAAGAGGGGGTTGATTTGTTCTCCAAAGTACCTGAGGGTAGAACAAGAAGCAATGGTTTGAAGCTAGTCAGAAGGAGATCTAATCTGAAACTAACAAGGAACTTTTTGATAGAACAATTAGTCAATGGAAAAGCTGGAGTTGTGGGAGCTCCATTGCTGGTGATTTTTAAGAAAAGATTGGACCATTTGTCCAGAATGGTATAAGGGCTCCTGTCTTGGGCAGGCGGTATTAAAAGACCTCTAAGCTCCTTCCAGCCCTATGATTCTATGATTCTAACCCTGGAAAAAAACACAAATCTTTTCTCTTTTAACTTAATTTCACCTTCTGTTTTTAGGGACTGCTATTTCAGGATAAAAAAAAAATCTGCTTAAGCATATGAATATCCCTCAGGTGCTTTCTCAATAATGGACATGATCATCACAGAAGATATTGTCTTCTGGGCTATTGGGCTATTGTCAAAATAATGCATATTGCTGGTAAAATAGATATGTATGCTTTCTTGTGGCATAACCACTTAATATTGCATCACTTCAGCCTCTGTAATCTCCTGAGCATTGCAGTGTTGTAAAAACATGCCACTCAGAAATCCTATTTATTAAACTGGCTTGAATGTTTATGTTGATACATCGAGCTAAGGGATAGGGCAATTGAGTGGGTAGGTAGAACAGGAGCCAGTAATTAAAGGAATCAGTGCAGCTTATTTTAAATCAGAGCAGCATAAAATACCGTTGAAAATCTTTTCAAATACAGTGAAATGTACATATTCTAAATTGTTGCTAGTTCTCTTATATGGTACCTACAGTAGAGAACTCTTTAGATTTTCAATATGTTTCCTATGTTTTTCCTTATATTTTTTAAAAAAATATATCCCATGTTTTTATTTTATATTGATTTTTAATGAACAACCAGGAATCCCTAGTAGATGGCAGTAGTATAGAAATTTAACACATAAATGATTTCTAAAATTGAGTATATCATGATTCCTTTGGCTACAAATATTATCAGGGTTTATATATCATGCTAAATTGTAGTGTGGTTTGTTTGATATTAGTTTAATGTAATGTATAAACCCTGTATAAAAATTATAGTTTATTAGCCTTTGCTTATAATAACGATAGACAGCCTTTTGGAGGTGAGGGTGGTGATGGAACATTTTATTTGTTTATAACCCATTTATATAGTTTCTCATATACCAGTAGAACTCGGGCAGTAATAATGAAATCATATATAACACCTTAACCATTGTTAAAGCTTGTTGGTGGTGGTATGATAAGATTTCCTAAATCCAAACTAAGATAAAAGGGAAGTAAAATTGGTTATAGAATAATTAGGGATTTAAAATTCGTTGCTTTAGTAAAAATAATTTTCTATATTCTATTACTTGAGAGTAAGCCACACTGAATTCAGTGGACCCTACTTTTAGAAGATATTATCAAATGTCACTACTTATTTATTTAAATATTCACAT
Organism: Ptyas mucosa; assembly: GCA_012654045.1. Classification (NCBI taxonomy): domain Eukaryota; kingdom Metazoa; phylum Chordata; class Lepidosauria; order Squamata; family Colubridae; genus Ptyas; species Ptyas mucosa. Next base: position 11,069,749 of record WNWU01000041.1, on the reverse strand, counting down.
TCACTTTTAAATGGCTATCAATGAAAGTTCTGTTTTCTTCTCCAGAATTATAAAGAATATAAATAATATTACAAAGTCATTGTTAATTAATTAATTCAATGTTCCTTCTAAAGAACTGCATCAAACTACAGCAGTGGCTTTTGGCAGACACATTAAGGAGAGAATTTCATAGCAAATGCCTTGAAAGCAGATCTTCTGGATTCCATCTGTAGAGGACTCATATGGCATCGTCACTTGCCTGGTGTTTGATATGCAAGATATCATTTTCTTTTTTCTTTCTTTTTTAAAAAAAATTGATTTATATGCCGCCCTTCTCCGGAGACTCAGGGCGGCTTACAATGCATTAAGCAATAGCCTTCATACTTTTGTATATTTTATACAAAGTCAGCTTATTGCCTCCACAATCTGACTCCTGATTTTACCTACCTTAGAAAGGATGGAAGGCTGAGTTAACCTTGAGCCTGCTGGGATTTGAACTTGCAGTAATTGCAGGCAGCTGATGTTAATAACAGTTAATAACACTGCTTTAGTCTGCTGAGCCACCATTTTCGTTGTTCACTTTATTAATCATCTTCCCTGTTAACTTCCCTGCTAACTTAAAGCATTAAGTCAACATTGCAAAAGTGATCCAGAAAAACATGGCTTTGGCATGATGAGTTCTACAATATTTGCCACCTTGAATTGACTTTCTCTCTCTCTCTCTCTCTCTCTCTCTCTCTCCTCTCTCCTCTCACTCCTTATATGCATGTGTATCATCATCCTCTTTTTTTAACATCCATAATCCCCGACACCCTTGTGGGGGTGGAGTCCGGGCAACTGAATGGAACTAGCAGAGTGTTTTAATGGCTAGATGCCCTTCCTGTTGCCAGTCCGGAGTTTTGTTCAGCAGATATATTCTCAGTGTGCCGAGAGAGAGAAATATCTGCCTCTATCTAGGATGGAACTCACAGCCTCCTGATTGTGAGGCGAAAACTCTACCTCTAGGCCACCACACCACTCCATATATGCATATGTATGCACATATGTAAGTTATATTTTACAATATTATAGTATACAGTAGGTAGGGTAAAAAATATGGTGACTCTCGGTGGCATACAATAATCCAGTAAGAGATAGTTAAAAATAACACAGAACCTGAAATGAAAAAAACTTGTAATAACAAAAGAAATGGTGGAGGAAAGGGAGAGCAGGATCAAGAATTGGGCAGCACCAGGTGAAGATGAATTGTATAGTTTTGGGTTGAAACATCTGACTTAACATCTATAGATTGCCAAGCAGTTTGACATCATACTGCAAGAAGGTGAAATTGAAGTTTGGCTAACATGTAGCAAAACCTATCTGATACTGAAAGAGCCAACAAAAGAGGCAGCACCAGGCAACTATAGGCCAATACCTGCTTACCAACAACTTTAGATTGCTAACTGGTGACTGCTAACACCTGAGCAGCAGAGAAGCTACCGAACAGCAAAGGAACAAAAGATCGGATCCTAATTTACAAGATGATATTGGAAAATTGCAAGAGACAGAAGACCAACTTAAATGTAATGTGGATTGATTACAAGAAGGCATTCAACTCCCTGCCATATGATTGGATAATCAGATGTCTAGTCTAGACATTAGACATTAGAAACATCAGAAGCTTTGTGCAAAAATCAATGGCACAATAGAAGACCTAGTGGCCAGTCAGTGGTGATAGACTGTGAAAGGTTAACACCAAGAGAGGAATCTTTCAAGGAGACTCACCATCACTAGTACAGTTTGCAATTGTGCTGATTCCTCTGTTAACAGTACTGAACAAGTCAGGCCATGGCTGTCAAACATCAAAAAATTTAACCATGCTATCCCACCTCCTTTACATGGGCGATGTGAAGCTGTATGGAAAATACCAGCTATAATAGAATCATTGCTCAACACTGTCCAAATATACAGCCAAGGAATTGCAGTGGAGTTTGGAGTAGACAAATGTGCCCCTCTCACCATCAACAGAAAAAATAGTGAAAACTGAAGGAATCAAGATGCCCTATGAAAATAACATCAGTAATCATTTCAAATATTGGCATCCTTCAAGCTTATAACATCAAGCAAACAAAAGTCAAGAAGAACATTAGAAGTGACTACATCATGAGATTGAAGAAGATCTTAAAATCGAAACTCAGTGGAAAAAATCCATCAAGGCAATGACCACCTGGGCAATTCCAATCATTAGAAACATGATGGATGGAATGACAAATGTGGTACCCAGTTGCTCTGAAACTCGTATTGAATCATCAACCTGCACTATGCTGAGGACACTACACTAATAGCCGAAAATGCAAAGGATCTGCAGAATCTAGTAATGAAGCCCAAGGAGTACATTGACTAATCAAATATAGAGAAGATCTCAATAATGACAAGAAGTAGAACAACCAGCTTTAAAATTGATAAGATATTGAAATGGTAGACAACTTCTGCCATTTAGATTCAACCATCAACAGAAAAGGAGGAAGCGGGAAACAAACTAGCACTTGGTAGAGTAGTCACGAATAAAAGATATTAAAAAACATTGATGTATCTCCACCTACAAAGATCAGAACTGTGCAAGCCATTGTATTCCGTGTTTCATTTTGTGGACTTTGAAGAAGTAGGATAGGAAGAGTATTGATGCTTTGAACTTTACCATTGGAGCACACTCCTGACAATACTTTGGATAGTTAAAAACAAACAAACAAATAGATCATTGAACAAATCAACCCAGAGTTCTCACTCGAGGCATAAATCCCCAGGCTCAAATTATCCTACTTAGGCTACATTATGTGAAGCTTTACTCTCTGGAAAAGGCTCTAATGCTGGGAAAGGTGGAAGGAAAGAGAAGAGAACCAGCAGCAGGCTGGAAGGACAATGAATAGACTGATGAAAGAGCTGAAAGGCCAGGTTAAGGACAGATCATCATAGAGAAAATCTACCTATATGGTTGCTAAGAGTTGATAACTTGATGGCATGTACTCAATCAACACACACACACACACACACACATTTTGAAAATGACAAATCAAGGTAGTATAGTGGTTAAAGTACCAGTATAGGACTAGGAGTGGAGGGGGAGGACTCAGATTCTAACGAACCCTCACTTTGGAGCAGGGGTGTGAAACTCATGGCGTCATGTTGTCACGTGAGATATTGTGATTTCCTCCCCCCCTTTGCTAAACTGGGGGTGGGCGTGGCCAGTGCGTGATGCATCCGGCCCGCAGGCCGCGGGTTTGACACCCCTGCTTTGGAGGTTTAGGCCATCATTTTCTCTCAGACCCAGAGAATGTTCTGCCCATCTACATAATTGGAATGGGAGAAGTAGGAGACGGTGGTATGTACACTACCTTGAGCTCCTGAAGGAAAGGTGGGATATAAATTTAATGCATATGTACATATGAATTATACTAGAAAAAATATTTTTCCCTGTATATGTTTGCAAGATCCTGGAAGAATTTGCTAGGAAATTGTGATGGTGTCTCTGCCAGTACTGATCAAGAGGGCAGGGCTGGAAAAAAGCAAGAGAGAAAGAAATTGTGCAGAATTTGAAATCAACCAGTGGAAACCTGTCATTAGCCATCTGTGTCAAATTCTGTTGCAGGCTTCTGCTTTTTCAACACGAATGCTCACATTCCTGATGGATGCTGGAGGTGGGTGGAGCTGCTGGAATATTTGAATCCTTGCATTACAGAGCTTGTTTTTGGGACTTGCTTGTTGTTCTTGGGAAACTCTCTTTCAATTAAAGTCATGCTTTGCTAGGCAGCAAAAGGAGTTCTTCCCAAAGTCATCCAATCATGTGTAAATAGTTTCTAGCACAAATGTCTCAAACGAAAGGCCCGTGCATAGTTGTAATCCAGGGGATGGCATTATGCTTTTGTTCTTGAAAGAGCTGGCTTACCCATAGGCTCTAGGCACAACATTCTTTCTTGGCTATAATTTCAACCTGTAACGTTGGAACAAGAGTGTATTATATACAAGGGTATAGTCACAATGCACAGTTCATTTTGCAAATAATTAATATTGTGTTTTTAACAGTAGAATTTGGGAGTTTCAGTGATCCTTGTCTATTTTACTTTTGAACAGATTTGACTTACTGGCAGGAACTGCATCAGACTAAGCTGTTGTGAATACTTTTTAAAAACGCGTTCAAGTTCATTTAGAGCTTTTTATATCGAATATCGGTTTATATCTAATTCCTCCCCTGCCAGCATAGTTATTCAAGCTGCTATATCTGAAAATTCTGGGTGTTACATTTCCAATGTATTTGGAATGCCTCAGTTTAGAAAAGATGAGCCTGGTTATAGCTTTATGTTTTCTATTGCAAACTCCCTCAACTTCAGATGTCAAAACTTTAAATATGAGGTAGACTATGCTATACTATTGCTGAGAATTTTGGAAGTTGAAGTCCCCACATCTGAAGTGTGTCTAGGTGTAAAAGTTTGTGCTGATGTTTTTCTTAGGGTGGATTGCAACATTTGCTATACAACATTTGCTAAGAACAGTTGTATATCTACCGTTTACCTGAAACTGAAACATAGTTCCAAGCAAATTTAGGGCTCATCATCTCATTTCACTTATTATGATATGAAAACCCATTGACATTTCTAAGGGGTATAAACATCACCTCTGGCTTATCCCAAACTTGGTGTGGAGGCAACCTGAAGTTATTGTTTCTTCTCTTGTCCCAATACAAATCTTGCCATATAAAGAGTCTACACTCTACATCATTTGGCAATGATGCCGGCAATGATACAGTTGGGGACAAGGATCTGTCCAGCTCCCATGAACTGCAAACCTACCTCATCCCCTTTCATTTTGAATGCCAGTTGTATCCTTTCCTGAAACAGAAAGTAGTCACTCATAGACACTCAATGTTTTCATCATCACCCATCAGGAAGCATGCCTTTTGTGTCATAGTCTGGAACACCATAGCACCCATCATTAGATTATTGTGGACTTGATGATCTTTTGATCTCCCTTAAAACCTAACTTTTTGCAGGCATGGGATTTGGCAGGTTAGTTGAACCCAAATGGGCTGGTTGCTTGTTGCCTTGGTGGCCATAAGGATGTTTGTCCTTGTCTTTGATTATTGTTTACTTTGTCTAGTTTTAAAATTCGTTAGCCTTCCAGAGTAATGTTTATGAAATGAATAAACATCTGAATTGATTAAATGAATAAAAGAGTTGCTGGTAGCTGACCTCCACTATAATTTTAATTTGGAATGCAAGAGACACTGGGCAACTGGCTTGTCCAAATGCCTAATCAGGGCTTTCAAAAATTACTCATCGATAGATAATCGTTTTTCTTGTCAAGAGGTGATGCTGGGTTCCTTTTCTGAAATTCTCTCAACTTATATTTGCAGTAACAGCATTGCTCATGCTGAGGCAAAGTGGGGCAATTCAGTGGGTGTTGACTTACATCCTGACTTAAGAATGTGGGAGAAATGTATATTAATGGGATTTGCAAATTTTTAGATCTGCAAGTGAAATTTAATCAAGCCAGTATGATTTAGCAGTAATGGGCTTCTTTTAAGTATTACTGTATGTGAAATATCATAATAAATTGAATATATTTCTGACTTCCGTCCAACAAGTTGGTTGGACTCAGAAAGTTACAGTAACGAGTTTTGTAGGACCCAAGACTAGCACTTTGTTGAACAGTGAGAATATTATGCTTTCATACTTGTTTAAAGAAGGAGTTGGAAGTATAATAGCACTGCCTTCATGACTAAAATGCAGTATTTTTGTCTTAATTATAAGATGGAATAATTTGTGTATCTTAGACTGTTGGTCTTCTTGGCTAAGATGAACCAGGATAACAAGAAAAACATGATCACAGCTTACTAACGGCTGAAAAGCATACATAGAGTATGTAGGTATATGGTACAGTACATTCAGTTAATGTTCAAGTAGTCAATAAATAATCAAATGTTACTACGAGCAATTCATAGTTTTGCTATTGCTTAATACTAAAAGATAGCTACTTTCTCTGGCAACTTGTTTTTCAACTAGCTATGGAGAATTCTGTTTTTCACAAAAGAAACTGATGAAAGAAATCCATGCACAGTACTATATCATATAAAGCGAAGTCTCCAAGTCAAAGTTGATACCTATGACATACTTTGACACTGCCTGTCTAAACTTGTAGGTAGTTATTTCTAAAAATAAAGAAAATTATGGCCCCCTCTTAAAAAACTATCAAGGTATCAAGAAAGATACCTTTTGTTAATAATAGCAATCTCTAAAATAAAAACCAATTTGTAATGTGCATAATCCCTAAGGAAAAACATTGCTGAATAATAAACTCATCCCAGAGTTACTATAATTAATACTCAGGGATGTTGGGAATTGTTTTTCAACAACATCAGGAGGATTATATGTTCTTAAAGCATTTCTAAATTAGTATGCCTCCAATTATATTTTCTTTGAATACATTGTGGATTTCGTGAAGCTTATTGTGCATTTCAAAATGGATTTGATAAAGATGACAAGTTCATTATTCTATTTTTTCCTTGAAAAAAATCCTAGCTGTTGAAAGGTAACACTTGCCTTATGATTTATTTATTTCTAGATTTAGATCCCACTTTTGTTCCAGGGGCTCAAGGTAGTCTGTACAGCACTCTAATATTTCTCCTAACACATAGGCTGGACATTGAACTGGACTTCTGCATGCAGAGTCTGGTTTTGGAGCTGAATTGTGGTCCTTTGTTTTCATGCTTTAGCTTCAGTTATTGATTTATCTCCCATCTTTCCTTTAGGATCTGAAAGGGATTTATATTGACATTTCTCTTCATGCTATTCTCACAATAGCTACCCAATGAAGTAGGCTGGGGCTGAGAAAGAGTAACTAGTCCAAATTACTTAAGTGACCAATAGCATTTTGGCCCTTTAGTTAAAGGTGCTGAATGATGTACTCCCTTAACCTTAAATGCCCCAACTTCTCATTTATGTTGCTTGATGGATTGCCGTGACATTTAAGTGCTTTTTCTCTCATCCTCCTCAGGCACGTGCCTTTTTGGAAGCTTTTCAGCAACTTTTGAGCATTGCTTGCAGGCTTAAAATAGGATAAATTCAGTTCCCATCTAGTTTTTTTCCCCAGTGTGATGACCAGCTGACTCTTGGTGAAGAGTCTGAGAAGCATCTCCACCTTCCAACTTTTTTTCCAGTCCTCAAAACAGCAACTGGAAAAGCCAGTGGAAACTGCTAGCAGAGCAGTACTTTCTTTCAATTGCTGCTATAAGGGAAACTTGAGTAATTGGCAGAATAATACATTTCCCAATAATGTACCCATGTGTTGGCAACAAGACTTTTCAATAAAGAATGAAAACACAATGACGGTTTAGAAGGTGGAGAGCTTATGGGCTTCAGAAGCTGCTGAACTTCAATCTTAAATAGACCTAGCTGGCATGGATAATCTGAGGGCTGCTAAAAGCAGTATTTCCACAATCTCTGGAGGACTACAGATTACCCACCTCTGATTTGTAGCGTACTATCTACAAAAATATATTAAAACTGATGATTGTGAATTTAATAACGGCAAAGATTTGAAATAATTAATTTCTATAAGGTTTTATTAATCTGCCCTTCATTTTGAAATGTTAGGTCAGGTATAATGAGATAGAATGATATCTGTATCAAATATAGGCAGTCACAGCAATCTAAAATTTCATGTGGATTGTGAGAAAATATAGTATGGAGTTTTCATATGGATTATTCTTAATATAGAATTTTCTTTGAGGTAAAATATTTGTCATTTTAACATATTTTACTTAGGCCTCTCATGACCTTATTATGTAAACCAGTGCTTGTAAGCTACCCAGAGTGCCCTCTAGGTGAGATGGGTGGCATACAAGTCTAATAACCAAATAAGTAAATACTTGAAGAAGAAGAAGAATGAAAGATCATGAATAAGAGAACAACTGAGAATGTGGAGGCTGGATTCATTTTCACCATTATTATTTTAAGTTGTAGTAGTTCTTATTTTGGAATATGAGAACAACTATTTTACCAACATCTGGGCATGCTCTTTTAGAATAATAAAATCTCTACCTCAAATTTGGATGCTTCCAATCTTTGGATTTTAATATTGTAACTCCCTTCTGAGAAACTGGTTTTACTAAGCACATTTTTCTATTCCACCATTTATCTATTTCCATATAGATATTGCTTATTGTTAATTGACATAGTTCCTCCTTGAGTCTACAAACATCAAAACTGTGTTTAGTCATTAAATTGCTCATCCTTAACAGTTTTGCTCTTACTCTTTTAGATCTTATTCTTTACGCTGCATAGCCTTTAATCAGAGTTGCATAATTCTCTAAGCTCCTAAAACTATGCTAAAAGTTTAAACTCTAAATAGGATCAATACCTTCTCTTTGTTTTATGCCTTCCTTTGTGCAATGGTTTTTTTTATTGAAGTGAAGTAAATACCAAATTTCCCAAACAATACCTGGAATGTTTGCTTATCAGAAACCTTATCAAACTGGAACATATTAAACCATTCTCTAGTCTAGCTCTTCTCTAGCAACATGCACAGACAAGGATACCTGCAATTTCTCATTCTTATCAGCTCTTCTAACTACATGATGCAGCCTCGGTTTCCATTTTCCTGCCAAATTTGCCAAAAAATTGATCTGAAACCTGCTGTTGATTCATTATTGTATTTATACCTTCCAACACATCCCAGTTTCTTTCCCATATCCTGTTTTATATGTTAAATCACAGCAAACAGAAATAAAATTAAATCCAATATCCATCTAATTTTTACTGCTACATTCCAGTTTACAACATATGTAGCCTGCACACACACACCTTGCTCTTTTAACTACCCCACTACTCCCATTACAATGTACTCCCATTACAGTTTACTCTTACTGAAAAGAAAGACTAGGGTTGACATGATAGCAGTGTTCTAATATCTAAGGGACTGCCACAAAAAAGAGGGAGTCAAGCTATTATCCAAAGCAGCTGAAGGCAGGACAAGAAGCAATGGATAGAAACTAATCAAGGAGAGAACCAACCTAGAACTAAGGAGAAATTTCCTCACAAAACAAGTAAACAAGAATGGCTTGCCTTTAGAAGTTGTGGGTGCTCCATCACTGGATGTTTTAAAGAGATTGGACAACCATTGGTCTGAAGTGGTACAGTGTTGCCTGCTTGAGCAGAGGGTTGGACTAGAAGACCTCCAAGTTCCCTTCCAACTCTGTCATTCTGTTACTCTCAAGCAGTAAAAGTTAAAACTTACTGTCCTATCACCTAGGCTGTTGCGAAAGAATAGGGATGTGGCCTTGGGAAGGAGGAAGAAATCAATGAACTGTTAAGGGAGGAGAAATTGCAACTCAATCCTGAAAAAGTGAAAAGTGTGAGAAAGAAATGGTGTAAAATGGGGCAGAGACAATCTCAGATAGGCTTTCAAGGTCTTTCAATTGTCTGCCTGTCTGTCTCTTTTTGTCTCAGAACCAAACATACTTAGTACACTGACCGTACCTCCTATTTTCTCCATAACAACCCTATGAGGGGGATTGGGTCAAGAGAGAGTGATTGGCTAAAATCACTCAGCCTAAGGCAGGCCAAGAACTCACAGAGTCTTGGTTTCTAGGTCAGCACTTAGCTACCACACCAAATCGGTTCACTGGTTATCTTATCCTACAAAAATAAAAAAACATCCTGGAATCCCTACTTCTTCTGTTTCTTGATTTTGTCTGTCTTGAAGGACTGACAACTGCCAAAGTACCAGAAAACAACCTTCTGACTAAGATTCTGTCTTCACAAACTGTATAATATATAAGTTTTATAACTGATTGCGGTAATTCTTAAGCATTTATAAGAAGGCACTATTACTTTTGCTGATCCCTCTGTCTTGTGTGGAATTTAATGTAATCATTAAAGTTGGTAGCTGTGTCATTATAAACAAGCAAAAAGCTAAGAAGCAGCCAACTGCTCATAGGCCAGATGTTTAATTTAGTTTACGAGTTGCTCAATTCCAGATGATTCTGTTAAGCTCACACTGTAACAACAATAAAATTCCATGTAGGTAATCAGAAACAAAATAGAAAAATAAAAACAAGAGAACAAGATATACATAAAATGAATATAATCCACATTATAAAATATGTATAACAATTGTGCCCAATGTTAAGGCAGTGGGTGACTCCAAATGTATACTGTACATAATAGCAAGTGGCTGCTCTGAGCTATATCTACATTTTTAATGTTCACCAGGAATCACAAGTAGATTTTTCTCCAAATTGATAAACATCATTTGGCTTTTCTCTGGAGTCTTTTTAAGAAGCTAGGTTTTTATTTGCATAGACATTGGGTTCTATTTGCACATTTGGAGACTGAGTATTGGCCAGAGTGTGATTCACATTGCCATGTTTGTCACATCTACACTTTTACTTGACTGGTTCCGACATAGCGTAGTTGATAGTATCAGACAATTGAAATGTATACTCAACTTCCCTGCAGATCTTCCCCTACCACAGACATGTGGTAGAAACATTTTTGCTAGGTCATGCTATGCAGAAATAATTCAGTCTGAATATTAGGAATGATACAGTATCGGTGGGTTGCCCCCGGTTCGCACCGGTTCTATAGAACTGGTAATAAAACCGGTGGGAGGCTCCACCCACTGACCCCCCTCATAAAAACGCTTTTGTTCACGCGCGCGGCCCCATTGCAAACCGGTAGTAAAGATAAATAGAACCCACCCCTGTACAGTATGTATATTGCTTGCACAAAGCTGCACATTCTCTTTGAAGTTTGTTGTTTCTTTTGTATCAAACTTGTCATCAAAAATGATGTCAGTATTCTCCAATCTCCAAAGTATCTCCTGATACTTTGATCTACTTATCGTTGATGTCCCTTCTGATTTAATGAAATATGGGGCATTGAATGGTTGGGGAGGGAGCACCAGCACATTCTATTTGATTTTCTCACCATGCATTGCCTTACTGACATATAGAGATGTTAAAGCACTAGCTCCCTGAATTAGATGGGTATCAAATTGGGAAGGGCTGCCATATGCATTGATAGATGTATAGCATAAAGGTAAAGATTCCCTCGTACATACGTGCTAGTCATTCCCGACTCTAGGGGGCAGTGCTCATCTCTGTTTCAAAGCCAAAGAGCCAGGGTTGTCCAAAGACGTCTCCGTGGTCATGTGGCCAGCATGACTAAAGGCCAAAGGCGCACAGAACGCTGTTACCTTCCCACCAAAGGTGGTCCCTATTTTTCTACTTGCATTTTTTATGTGCTTTCGAACTGCTAGGTTGGCAAAAGCTGGGACAGGTAACGGGAACTCACCCCGTTACATTGCACTAGGGATTCGAACCGCTGACCTTTCTGATCGACAAGCTCAGCGTCTTAGCCACTGAGCCACCGCGTTTCTATGTATAGCATATGCTGTTGTTATTGCCTCACCTGCCTGTGCTACCACTTTTTTTACTTCAAATATTTCCTTAGTTATGATATTGCAACAAATTTACTGGTCCTACTCTATTCCTGCTTGTAGAGCTAGAATCCCCACCCTCCTAACAGTCCCACTCTCCCCATGTGCCTTGCTTGCTGAAGGATCCATTTATTCATGCCTTGGTTTTAGCCCTCCCAAGTCTCCTAGGTGCCACATAATGGAATAAACCAGATGTGTTTAAACTATTAAGAGGAAGAAGTACTATATAAAGCCCATTAACCCAGCCCTTCAATAATAGAGAACACTGGCTGCTACCAGTTGTAGGGAGGAAAGAATTCTCTCCTGTTATATGATCTGCAAGTCCTTGGAAAAACACGGGTTCTAATAGGACTTTAAGCCTTCCTTAAAGATCATTCTAAAACTCTTTTTTTCTTTGTGCCTCCCTCTCAGCTACAGTCTTCCTTTTTTGTTTGGAAATGTACATCTACTGCTTTTTTTCAGAAAGCAATGTTTGAACCTATCATGGTAAGTGAACTAGGACATAGTTCTGCCCTATAGAGATCTTAGCAGAGCATAGTTACTAGTTGCCCTGAGCACAACATACGCCCTTCAAGAGATCTGCGGTCTCAGCTCTTTGCTTTTGTGGTTAAGTTCTTTGTATCTTTCCTAACTTTTACTTGAATATAGACAGTAGGCTCAGCAGATGTCTCTTTGATACCAAATTTCAAAACTCAGTATCTTCACATCACATTAATAAAGAGTGCAACATCGTAATTTAGCTGGTATTTTAGATTTTGAAAAGCCACAAATATTAATCCAAAGGAGACAGTGGTCATGGTTGAGAAGAGGAAAGAATGTATGTTTCAATTCCATTTTCAACTATAGTTGAACAGGATCTACATTAGTTAAGTTGTTTGTTTCTGAGCCTTCCATTAGATTTCATTTGGCCAACTATTCTATCAACCAGCAAGCCAGCCAGATAAAGGAATAAAACATTTGTGTGGTTTTTTTCCCCCCAAACCCAGCCCAGGAGGGAAACACCTAAGCTTGGTGAAATTGGGAAATACTTTGTATTAGCATTTATTGTGTATTCCTTTCACAAAGGAGTTTTTGATTTAGAAAAAAACCAGGATCAAATGAGATCCTAACTTGCCAGAGGCTCTGTGTCAGCTAGTGAATGGAAGCAGTCAAGTAGCTCAGCCTCACATTGATTTCCTGTACCTACCTGCTTTGATTTAAGCCTGGAGGAATGTGGAAACTTGTGAAACAGTCAAACCAGTCTTTAGATTAAATTGTAAATGTATCTTGGTCCTTTGAAATGCATTTCCTTTTATATGAGATACTGCTCTTGACATAAGAGAAGCAGCCGGCACTGCTATAAAATGCATTTTACTTGTTATATGCTAGGACCACGGCTTGAATACAGGCAGGTGAAGCAGAATCGATGGGCAGCTGTTTTGTTTCTTCTAGTCAAACTGAATTGTCCGGGTTTTTTTACATTGTTTATCAAAGTTGATCAAATAGAAATAGAAATAAAAGTTAGGAAAGTTAAAGAGGAAAGAACAGGGATGCAGAGGGAAAGGAAGAAGAAGAAAAGGAGAAGTGACTTCCGATTTTTTTTTAGTGCAGCAGAATACAAAAAAAGAAAGTTACAACCCCAATTTTTTTGCTTTACATTTCTGAATGTTTCAACCATCTCTATAGCAAGTCATTCTAGTCATCAAAACCTAAAATAAAAGTTTCATTTTTGTGATCAGATGCAGATTCTGTTCTAATCGTTTAGGACCAGGAAATGTTCTCAGCTGTCTTTAAACAAATTCAGAGGAATGAACAAGTTACTTTTAGCAAACATTTATGTCTTTTTGCAGAGGAATATCACAAAATACTATAAAAACTTGTGCTAGAATATTTTCTATAGCATTTTTAAAAACTTTACATTAGCTGATAATTGTTAAGATTCTTGCATTACTTTGTGTTCTTCTTGTGGGAGCATCAGAGTTAGAATAAGAGTTAAAGTAAGCAATAAACATTATGAAAATTTGAAGGACTCCTCATGAAACCTTAGGTAATAGTCCCAGAGTCTCTTGGAGAAATCAATAAATTGTAGCTATGAGTCAGTTGCTTACATTTAAAAGTTCTGTAATCTTGATTGTAGGTCTGGTACGCCACCTAGTGGAAATGTGAATATACTGCATTAACAAACCAAAGAATCATTTTGATTCATATTGCCAAAACTGAAATATAATATCATATTCAGTGGTGGGATTCATCCAGTTCGCACCACTTCAGGAGAACTGGTTGTTAAATTTCTGAGCAGTTTGGTGAACTGGTTGTTGGAAGAAATCATTAGGGCAGAGAACCGGTTGTTAAATTAGTTGAATCCCACCACTGATCATATTCGAATTCACTTAAATGCTTGCCAAATGCTTTACCTTTCTTTCCTTTCTGTTTCAGATCCATTTATGCCATTCACAATGTATATTAGATTTGAAGAAACAATTAGATTTGGGACACTGGTTGTTTTGCAGTCTTCCAGCTATCCTGAATCTTGACCAGGCCTGCACAATTTATTGATGGAAAAGGGGCACATTGATAAATTAAGAGTCTTCATGGACCACACACAAAAAATAAGAGTGCCAACCAGCTGCTCTGTGGTTGGCAGAGTGAGGGAAGTGGTAGAACTGGTGGCAGCTCTAAAAGTATTATTTTTAAAAATCGGGGTGGGGGGGTGTAGAATAAAGCTGCCGGTAGGCTGCATGCCGCCCAAAGGTTGCATGTTGTGCATCCCTGATCTAGACTATGTTTAATTGTTGTTTAGATATTTTATTGCAGTTAGTGCAACTCGGGAAAGTAGGATCTTTTTCGCTTTCTTCTATGTCTGATAAAGACTCAATATTACTTCATGTGTGAAATATACATTCAAAAACAGTTTTAATTACCTTTCATATTGTAAAAGGAAAACAGTAAAGTGACTGAAATGTAGTTGTAAAAGTGAGCCTACAAGTATGGCTCTTCCTGGGTTCAATCACTCATTGCCTTTCCAGTTTAAAGAACAACAGCGGACGCTGAGATATACAAGTAGTTCTCAATTCACGACCATTTGTTTGGTGACAGTTTGAAGTTAGAATGGCATTGAAAAAAGTGACTTATGACCAGTCCTCACCCTTATGACCATCGCAGCATCCCCACGATCAAGTGATCAAAATTTGAGTACTTGGCAACCTGCATATCATTATGATGATTGCAGCATCTGATCATCATTTGTGACCTTCCCGGCTGATTTTGCATAATAACCACATGATTCACTTAACAACTGAAGTGATTCACTTCACAACAGTGGCAAAAAGGTCATAAAATTGAGCATGACTCGTTTAACAACCACCTTACACATCAACACAAATTCTGGTCCCAAATGTGATCATAAATCGAGGCCTACCTGTACTATTGATACTAGAGTGAAGAAATGCACATCTGGTTCTCTCTCTCTCTCTTTTTTTTTTTTACAATTACTGAAGGTTGGGGAGATGGCCCAGTGGGCAGAATGTGATCTGAGAGCTGTATGTTTTCTAGCTCTGGTTTCTGGAAATGTCTCCAAGTGGAAAGTTGTGATGTCATATGGGCTGGTAATGTTTGAATTTCAGTCTCCATAGGACTGTCAATGAATTAAATAAACAAATGCAACTCATAGGTTTACAGTGTCATCAAAGCAATAGATGAACGTATATCGCTGGAATAGAGACATGGCAGAAAGGAGATTGTGATACTAACTGTTTAAAACATAGTTGTAAAGTGAACATAGTTAACATAGATGTTAAGCAGAGCCACACAATCTGGAGAATCCTCCTTGGGTTCTGAAGTAGAATTCTAAGGAAGAAGTAGAGCAGGGGTGGGGAACTATGGCCCTTTTATAACTTGTGGACTTCTGAAAGTTGAAGTTCACAAGTGATAAAGGAGCCATAGATCCCCATCTCTGAAGTAGAGGGACATACCTAACATATGTTCAAGGGGGACGTTTAAGGCTTAATGGGCATCAATTGAGAATTGATGATATTACGTTGGAGGGCAAGAGATGGTGTGTGATTGGGAGTAGTTGGAACAGAAGTGATTAGTAGTAGGAGCCTTGATTGATTGATCATGTACTATCGAGTACCATATTTTTCGGCGTATAAGACGCACCTTCCCCCCCCCCCCAAAAGAGGGTGAAAATCTGGGTGGGTCTTATACTCCCAATGTAGCCCTTCCCAGCTTCTCAAACGGAGGTATCAGAGGCTGAAAAAAGCATCAGAAATGAAGCTTCAAAAAAAAAGCCCCCAAACAGAGCTTCAGAAAAGAAGCCCCCAAACAGAGCTTCAGAGGCTTTTTTTTTCTGAAGCTGTTTCAGAGGCTTTCAGAGACAGGAAAAAAAAGCAAAAAAAAGCAAGGAATAGAGCTCACAACCAAGGAACCTGTTGCTAAAATTCACCTCTGGGAACAGCTGATTGGTGGTATTCTGGGAGGCTGATCCACCTGCCAATCAGCTTTTTTTAAATTATCCTCCCATAAAACTAAGGTGCGTCTTATACTCCGGTGCGTCTTATACTCTGAAAAATACAGTAATTTTGAATTCCAAGTGACCACATAATTTTCTCTATGACAATCTGTCTTTCAGGACTCTCACAAGGATGGACTCATCAGCAGCTGTAACTGAGTCCATCCATCTTGCTGCTGGCCATCCTTTTCTCTTTCCTTTCCCCTTTCCCAGCATTAAAGCCTTTTCCAGAGAGTAGGTCTTAACATAATGTGTTCTGGGAAGGATAATTTGAGTCTAGTCGTTTGTGCTTTGAGTGAGAACCCTGGGTTGATTTGTTCAATGATCTTGTTGGTTTTTCTTGGCTGACCACAGTATTCTCAGGAGTCTTCTCTAACACCAGTGTTCAAAGGCATTAACAGTTATCCTACCTTGTTTCTTCAACGTTCAACTTCTGCTTCCATTGAGTGTCACAGGGAATCCCATGACTTTTACTTTTCTGATCATTTAGGTATAGCCATAATACAGCATCCAATATTTTTTTCACTGCCTTCACGACTGCTCTACCAAGTGCTCTTCTATGGTGCATTTTCTTGATTGTTCCTTTACTCTTGATGTTTGAAAGGCAAAAGCTTTCTACCACTTTAATGTCAGTTCTAATTCCGGTTGTTGTACCTATTGTCATTAGTGTAGTCTTCTTTATATTAATGTTAGTCTTTTTTTTTTCCACTGTGCTCTTTGATTTTAGTACTAGGGTATGCAGATCCTTTGCATTTTCTGCTATCAGGGTAGTGCCATCACCATAGCACAGATTATGGATGTTTCTTCCTCCAGGAGAGGCATAGCAAGTAATAACTGTCAACATTAATCCTCCTTTCAGAAATGAAAATAATAATAAAAGAACTGACTCACAGGTCGCAGTGACATGCTTAAGAGAATTCATACCTTTTTGAAACAGCTACCTACAGGGGAAGTATAATAATTAAGAAATATAATGGAACATGCAAGGATTTGAAAGATAATAATAATTTGTCAGAGATATAGAAAGGGGTAGAAAACAAGTGCAAATGATTGAAGAGGAAAGCCTCTAATTGGAATGATAGCGGTGAAATATTTTAAAGTAAGATTTTGAAAAAAGGTAAGAATAATAATGTATAGTAGAGGAAAGGCTGGGAAGACTGCAGTGGTCGAAGCAAGTGACAGCCAGGTTAACATGAAGCACGCTTTAACTGGAGGGACAATGATGAATAGGTAGAAAGTTGCAGCAGAGAGAAGTGACAAGGCTTGACAACAGATTGATATCCACATTTAAAGCAGAAAAAACAGCTGAAAATATAGCTGAAGCTATGAAAGATGTTCCCTTCCAATTGTTCCTGAATTATTAAGCAATTGAGTATCTTCAGTACATACCTTCTAGCAGTCTCTGAAATTGCAGGAGAAAGGGAAACTGGCTAGTCTTTTATTGTTTGGTTTTCAATGTTAACATATTGCAAAACATCTATCTTGCTATTTTATTTAGAAGGTTTATATACTTATGTATAAGGCCTAAACTCCTAGCAGCAAAAAAAACAAATTCCCCTCAATAAGAAAAAAAAATCACTAAAGAAATTGAATTATACTAAACATGGATCTCTCTGTCCATTATCTGGTTGCTTCGGAAATGCATTTTTTTAGTGAAACAACCGAAAAATGCCAAAAAGGGCACATAAGGAAGTTCTAGGCAGGGATACCAATAACATAAAATCATGTTTATGTGTACATGACCAGATTATGATTTAAGTACGGTACTGGTATATCACTTGTCTTTCCCCCAAAAAACATGTTTTGTGACTCTGGTGTGAAAATAATGTTTCATGCAGTATTGATTTCTGGACACATGGTGGCAACGGTGAGTTGCAAAAAACTTTTCTTTTTGCTATAAGTATTCCACTATTTCTGCCAAGAGAATTATGTTGATTTACATTTATTTTTGGGGGTGTGGGTGGAACAACCATGCCTGCATTGTATCTGGATTTCGGCATTACTCTAAAATGTCATTTTGTGATACTAATTTTAAATATCCCTTGTGGTAGAAAAAAAATTTAAAGGTGGCAAAAACATACTTCATTATAATGTAAGAGTTAGTAAATACAAGCAACCATTCAGTAATTGGCTGAATTTAAGAAAGCCACATTCTTTCAAACCAAGCCTATCTCAGGTAGTTTGAGAATAATATTTGAAGAATAAAAATGTAGGTATATTGAAATAAATAGAAATAAAATGAATGATAGTTAGTTCAGGTAATATTGCTGAGCTTCTCCTGTCATTAGGCTATAGCTGTGATGGCGAACCTATGGCACGCGTGCCACAGGTGGCACCCGGAGCCATATCGGTGGGCACACGAGCGTTGCCCTAGCTCACCTACGGCATGAATGTGTGAGCTGGCCAGCTGATTTTTGGGCCTTCCGGACCCACTGGAAGTCATGAAACAGGTCGTTTCCGGCCTACGGGGGGCCTCCAGGGGGTGAGGAAGGCCGTTTTCGCCCTCCCCAGGCTCCAAGAAAGCCTCTGGAACCTGGGGAGGGTGGAAAACAGGCCTACCAGGCCCACCGTTCCATCGCGTGCCAAAAACGTAAGGAGTGAGGGGGGAGGTGGCACGTGCATGGGGGGGGTGCGGGGCGCATTGAATTATGGGTGCGGCCACGCACGCGTGTGCCCCCCCTGCACTCCCCCCACTTTTGGCACTCGATGGCAAAAAGGTTAGCCATCACCGGGCTATACTATGTGTGCTGAATTAAAAGTTTTCTGTGTCTTGACAAAAGGTGCTTTGGGATAGTGTAAGACAGGGATTTTCAAACTCTTGGAGCTGTGGAACTGGCTTAAACATTTTCCCTGGAACCACTTATTACCAGGCAAAGGTCCAGTGACATAATATTGGATGGGTTAGGATCAGTGGTGGGTTTCAATTTTTTTACTACCGATTCTGTGGGCGGGGCTTGGTGGGAGTGGCAGGGGAAGGATACTGTAAAATCTCCATTCCCTCCCCACTCCAGGGGAAGGTTACTGCAAAATCCCCATTTCCTCCCGATCAGCTGGGACCTGGGATGCAGAGAATAGATGGAGGCGGGGCCAGTCAGAATTTTTACTACCGGTTCTCTGAACTACTCAAAATTTCCGCTACCGGTTCTCCAGAACTGGTCAGAACCTGCTGAAACCCACTTCTGGTTAGGATAGAATAGAAACATAGAGCTGGAAGGGAGTTGGAGGTCTTCTAGTTCAACCGCTTGCCCAAGGAAGTGGACCTTATACCAGTCAATGGTTGTCCAGTCTTTTCTTGAAAACCACCACCCTCAAGATTTGATGGAGCACCCTCAAATCTGGGAGGCAATTAATTAATTGTTCTTACTATTGTCAAGATATTTTTTCTTCATTCCAGGCTAGAATTGATGAACCCATTGTTTCTTGCCCTACCCTCAATGCTTTGGAAAATAAATCAACCTCCTCATCTTTGGGAGAGCCCCTCAAGTACCAGAAGACAGCTAAATGTCACCCCTAATCCTTCTCTTCTTTAGGCATACATAGTTCTCTTCATCATTCAGTTTAATTTCCAGGCCTCTTATCATCTCTGTTACTCTTCTCTGTACTCTTTCTAGGGCCTCTATGTCTTTTTTTGATTCTTGGCGACCCAAATTGGTTTGAAGTGATTTTTTTTCTTGGAACACCTTTTATGTCCTTGCAGAACTTTGAAGTTCTGTAGGACACAATTTGAAAAACCGTGGTAATGGTTTGAAGGGAGGGAAGGATTTGAAGGACAGACAGCACAGTGTTCTGACCTAGGCTTCCTTAGAAAGTATAAAGCACAATCTTAGTTCCTGCAAAAGCTCTTTTATTTACATGGCTGTGAATTATTGTCATTCACAGTCCGCAAGGCTTCACAAACAATTTCAGGGGAATGTTTATAAACACCCACCTTATCTCCCTTGGAATGCTGCCAGAGAACTAATTGCCAAATGCAGGGCAAGGCCAAACTTGGCACAGAGTCAAACAGAACTTTTCAAAGCTTGAACCAACCAGATGAACTAATTGCTTCCCACAAAAGCTCATGTCCCGTTTGCTCCTCTTTTATGTCTTATGGGAGGGGCCAATCCTCTCCAAGCCTTACTCCCAAGTCGACTGTGTTTTCTTAATTGTTCTTGTCCTCTGGTAGCTCTGCACATGCACACACTGGGAACAGGCTCCCGCTGTTCTTCTGCCTCGCTGATGTCAGACTCCGGAGGCTGCGTAGACTCCGGAGGCAGCATATAACTATCAAATGGCCTTGGCCCCCTCTCTGCCTCCAATGCAGAGCCCTCGTCCAAGCTTTCCCCAGTCCCCAGGACTGGCCCAAATTCCTCCCCAACCTCCTCACTGTCCGACTCTGCTGCCAGCTCCCCAGGCTGCCAGCGGGCCACAACACACAGCCTAGTTTTGGTTTGGAAAGATGATTTTCTTTTTAAATAGTTCAATATGTACTAACATACTCAGCCTGGAGAAGACAGAAACAAGGGAGCTCTTCTTTGTTTTGTTTTTTTAATTAATGGCACCCTTGAAGCACTCTTTCCCTCAAATCTTCAGCTTCTGTCTCAGCTTTCTCCTTTGGCTACGCGGCTGTCAGTTAACATAACAGATTAACACAATATTTTATGCTTAACATGTTCGCAATGTATTCAAGAGTTTAGAGTGCGGCAAGTGCACTGTTTAGCTGGAATCCTTATAAGACCTTGTAAGAGGCATCCGTATTATTATTATCCTGAGGCTAAGGAATAGTGGCTTATAAGCTTCAAATAAAAGAAAAAGAAAGTATATGTCTTGAGTAGTCTGTTTATTGTTTATTATTATTATTGTTTATTATCAAGTTTATATCCTAACCTTTTTTGGGGCGGTATAAATAGACACAGCCGGCTTAAGGTAGCTGAGTTATAGCATTCCTGGGCAGCTTGTTAATATTCTTTTATGTGCAACAATTCTTTGCTGTAAGTAAATAACCTGAAATGAACCGATTACTCCATAGTGAACAAATTTAATTCTTAATTAGATTCATCTGATCTGTCAATATCTTGAGATGCGTTAATATGAATGAGGAATTAAATGTAGCACCTTCCAAGGTATAAGAGGTTTCCGAATTTTCATTCTCCGCATTTTATGACAAAGCAAGAGAATGAAAATAGAATCGTAGTTTTATAATTGAAGGAGATTTGAGAAGCATTTGATTAGGAAGTTGTGTGCTTTTTATGTGTGACTGTAATTGATAGGTAGGATCTTTACGTGCTTCTGTAACCCTCTTTGTATGCGCTCTAGAATGATTGGCAGCTCCTTGCTTTGAAAAAGATCTGCACAAAACATTGTTTGTCCTTCTCTTTTGTGTTCAGTTTGAAACACTTGTTTGGGTTATGTTGATATTGGTCCTGTGTTGTGTTTTCTTGTAAGCACAAAAGAGTTACCCTCTCCTGCTATGCAGATTGTATCCCTTTGGAGCTTTCAAGCTATTTGTCAATGCAGTTAATTCAGATGGATGATTTTCTTGGAACACTTTTCCTCTAAGTGACTAAGTGAATAGTTTGTCCAGGGCCTCCTGTATCATTTTCCCGGGGATAATCAAAGAAAATAAATAGCCTAACCTTGATAACAGCAACCTCATTCAGTGTGTCTTTTTTCTTTCTCTATTGTAATTAGCTGCTCTGCAAATTTAGTTCATATATTTTTACAGACTTGGCTTTAAGAGATCACATTTTTACTTTCTGTATATTCCTGATACATTAAAATGTCATATCACCCAACCCTTAAACGTAAAATTAACTTGGTGGGAAACGAGGACAGGTAGTCCTCGACTTATGACCACAATTAAGCCCCAAATTTCTGTTGTTAAGTAAAATATTTGTTAAGTGAATTTGCCCCATTTTACAACCTTTCTTGCCACAGTTGTTAAGTGAATCACTGCAGCTGTTAAGTTAGGAATATGCTTACTAAGTGAATCCTGTTTCCCCGTTGACTTTGCTTGTCAGAAGTTTGCAAAGGTGGATTACATGACCCCCAGGACACTGCAGCCGTCATAAATATGAGTCAGTTGCAAAGCATCCCAATTTTGATCACCTCATCATGGGGATGAAAAATAATTGTAAGTCACTTTTTGTAGTGATGATGTAACTTTGAACAGTCACTAACTGTTGTAAATTGAGGACTATGTATACTGTAAGTCTAATATCCCATCCTCAAGTCTGTTGCCAAAATGAGCCATTGTTTAATAAGAAATCTTCTTAGCCAATACAGTTGAGCGATGTTGAGTGTTATGCTCCAACAACATCTAGACAATCGGAGATTGCTCACCTTTGTATAACTCTTGTACTATAAAAGTCTTGCATGTGTCTTATTGCAGAATTAAGTCTCCAGGTTTTTCCACTATAATCCTGCAGCTAAATTGTGTGGTGGGCTTCAGGCAGCAGTGAATGAAGTGTAGGGTGATGTGCTGGGAATATTCTTAGACTCCATCTCTTGTGTCTATCAAGTTTTTCCTTCTCTGACATTAGATTGGTGATATAATTTATGAATATTACGATTCTCATTAGAATAACAAACCCATAGGCTTGTAAGAGTGACATTATTTCATTTCTTGGTTCTTAAAAGCTGTAATACAGCACAGTTCTTTAAAAGTTCTGTTAAAATGTTAGCCTTTAAATACCGTGTTTTCCCGAAAATAAGACCTTATCTTATATTTTTTTGAACCCTGAAATAAGCGCTTGGCCTTATTGCCATGCGCTCAAAAGCCTGATTGGACTTATTATCAGGAACGTCTTATTTTGGAGGAAACAGGGTAGCTCAAATTTTGTCTTTTCTGTTCAACTGGTTGAGCATAGAATATTTTCTATGTATTGGTTTGTTCTGCATTGTAATCTGTAGCATTATAAATCGATTTTGAAACAAAATTCAGTCTTCTCAGATAAGAAAGGGAGTTAATGGTGTTACATGAGTGTATATTCAGGCCAGATTATATCTGCTCAGTGACCCACATTTTCTCAATCGAGACACAGGGGAAAAATATGTGAAACTTTATCATTTGTTTCTTTTTAGCTTATTTTTTTAAATAAATTATTCAGTTAACTCTGTAGTGACAACCTGAACATCACAGTCCCTGACAAACGTCGTTGTGCACCTGATGTCCTATATAGTAAAGCTTCTACCTCTACTGTGATTCTTTCCATAATGAATGGAGATGTATCATTCAGTGGGGATTAGAGCACAAGATGCCAGGTTTTGGATCTGCCCACAACAAAATGTAAAATGCTTACCGTGTTTCCCCCAAAATAAGACCCTGTCTTATATTTTTTTGAACCCTGAAATAAGCGCTTGGCCTTATTGCCATGTGCTCAAAAGCCCGATTGGGCTTATTATCAGGGAATGTCTTATTTTGGGGAAAACAAGGTAGGTGTTCAGTGGGCATCGCTATGTGCTGCAATTTTATAGCATGGATGAGGATATAGCTTCCAATGCACTGTTAGTTAAAGCGTTTGCTTAGGTTTGCTTAGGTTGGGGCGTTTTTTTTTTTGTTTTTTTTTTAATTTGATTTATATGCCGCCCTTCTCCGGAGACTCAGGGCGTCTTATAGTGTGCTAAGCAATAGCCTTCATACTTTTGTATATTTATACAAAGTCAGCTTATTGCCCCCACAAACTGGGTCCTCAATTTACCTACCTTAGAAAGGATGGAAGGCTGAGTCAACCTTGAGCCTTGGTGAGATTCGAACCTGCAATAATTGCAGGCAGCTGATGTTAATAACAGGGCTTTAGACCACTGTACTATCCAAGGGCGTTGCGCTTTCTGGCTTAAAGTTTGGAGGTTTTCATATACATATTTCATATCCTAAGACAGTTTGGGAAACTTCTCTCATAGGATATAAAAATTTGAATTATGGAATAAAATCAGTTAGACTTGGCTATTAGGAGAGTGTGTGATGTGCTGTGGATGGGGCTAGAGCAGTTTGGGGAACTTTCCAGATGGTAACATTATTTTGGTTATTTAATGATGCAAATGCAACTTTAGAGATTTTATATGTCCCCCCCAAACAACAACAACAACAAAAAGATTTTCAGTTCATTTTTCTAACTTTTGTTCTTGAAGTAGAAGTGGCTGTAGAACTAATTTTTGAGGAGCAAAGGGGAGTTAAATAATATGAGTAGGAGAATGGTAGGTTTTATGAACATTTCCCTAAAAATAAAAACAAAAGTATGTTTACTAGTGTCGTGAATCACATCTGACTATAACATTCTTCAGTTCAAGAGACTTTGACTGCTATTTTTTAAAAATATGCATCATAGATTAATCTGAATACCTTGAATATCTTCAGAAGAGAATCAGAATATGGTGATCTTATTTCTAAAATTGCAGAGTCTCCGCTGATCATTGGATAAATACCAGTATTTCATCCAACAAAAGCAGCAATCCTAGTTGTGTTGGCAACTGTTGTCTGCCTCATCTACGCCATGTTTGCCTTGCTTACCTGTATTCTGAGTCAGTCTTGCAATGCTGCACCATGAGGACTTCCTCAAAAGTGAGGCACTTGGACCAGGAAGAGATGGATGGAAAGATTGCTGCTTCAATTGCTTTCTCGAATCACGCGGGCGAGGTGGGAAAGGAGTGGGCAGATCCCCACCCTGCAAATGGAAAGATCTTTGGCTTACCTAATAATAAATTTGTTTGATGAGGTTCCAAACACACCATGTTAGTTTCCTTCTGTGTAGAATAATAATAAGATATTGGGGGCATTGTTCTTGATTAGCAGATGGAGCAGTGAGGCCTTTGAACTGACAGTAGACAATGGGAGTTTATTTATTGTTTCTGTCATAGCAGACAATTAACTTACATTGGCTCTAATTGGTGTGTCTACTAAGTGTAATTGGCACTGGTGAATAACAAATGGATTTTCTGTTTCAGAAGTCCATGCAGTTTTCTACCAGAGAGAATGTCAATGCACATTTATGGAAAACATCTGTTTCCCCATTCCTTAGATCTGGAAGATAGATTTGATAGATATCAAGAATGCTCATTTGCAAATGCAAAATCTATTATCAAGCTTTGCATTTAAATGTAGAAGATTTGTCCACTTTTTAAAAAGCCTGTATATATCATTGTTACTCAAGAATAAGTGGCAAAAAAACTAGTGCTGTTTATGCAAACTCTTAAGTGGTGGCTTGTTATAATTCTTTAGATACAATTGATAAGCAACTAAATAAACTGTAACTTATTTTCAAATTATCTGAGGATATGTGGCAATTCCATCATGGCAAAATGGCCCATGAGGATTTTACTAACAAATGCTATAAACAATGTCCTGGTAAATTTACTGATTAACTTCTGACATATGAATTGAAACCATTCCTTAACATTAAAATTTCTAAATAAATAAATACTTTGTGATCTGAAATATATTTATTTGATTGACTGATATCCTATCTTTTTGGGGTATATCTCAAGGTGGTTGTACATAACTACAACCCTGTGAGATGGGTTGGGCTGACCCAAAGTCTTCCAGCCAGCTGTAATGCCTAAGGAGGAACTAAAACCTGTATCTCCCTTTACTTCTTCTAGCATCTTAATCACTATACAAAATGTTTTCTAATTACATTTTTTTCTCTATTATGAACGCATTGTGATTATTCAGTATCTGAGGAATTAGATAAGGAACCTAAGTGTTTTCTGTCCTTTGTGGCTCCATGTATTCCAGGGCTGATTCAGGCATTACAAACAAAGGAGTTATGGAGCCACATTAAAACTATAATTAAGTCATTTTAGTTATGCCAGGTTGACCTTTCACTCTAAAGTCTAAGAAATTTTTTTAGATGTGCAAAATTAATGAGCTAAACTGTCCCCTGTCATTTAGTTCCTTAGTGACTGTAAGCAAGCTATTTTCTGCCCTTGTCTAATCAGGGCTGCAAAATGGGATATACTTCTAGCCAAGAAATAATGCTGCGCTATATAATAGAAATTTAAATTCCAAATAAAATATTTTCAAAAAGAATAGCAAAATAGTTAAATGATGCACCAATGAGGGAAATACCAACAGAATCTTGTGGATCTCTACAGATTAAAAAATATAGGGTAGCATAAGCTTCTATGGACTGAAGTCTGTTTCCACACTTATGCAAGAATAACCTTAGCATGAAACAATTAGTCATCCTAATTTTACATTTCTATATCATACTTATATCATCAATAACATTGATAACTTGCCTTGTTAATTGACAGGAATTATTTGGAAATTGGATGAAAAATGGCTTGTTTGTGCTTGCCATTAAACTACTATATTGTAACTCATTTGTCCATTTCTTAAAGGGAGAATTTTAGAGTACTGTAAGATAGATGCTTATTAAAGCTGGGGTTATTTTGTTACATATAATTCAACTTCCCATAGTACGTATCCAGCTTCCACAAGTTTATAAATGCATCTTTGTAGGTATTTGTATTGAGTTTTAGCGAATTTGAAACAGCTGATGAAGAGATACCATATCATACAGCCTTGTAACTTGCTTTGATAGTTTCCTTAACCAGAGTTCCCCAACCTTTCCAGCTTTGCAGAAAGGGGGGGGAGAAGAGGGGATGGTTCTGCATGAGTGGTAGGTAAATGCGCATGCACATACAGCTCCATTTGTGTGAGCGGCAGGCATGCATGCATATCACTCACACAAATGAAGCGTGTGTGCACGCTTATTGTTCATCCTTAACCTATTGCTCGGACAACTAGGGATGTGCACGTGAATGAATGCACTTACCTGCCATTTCTGTGGCCCGGTTCCCAAGGAGCTCAAGGCCTTGTAGTGGGCCACGGCCCGCGAGTTGGGGATCCCTGCCTTTAACAATGTCTTTCCTTAACACTGATATTTTCAATCTGCCAATCTTCTGGATGACTTTTAAGATTGATGTTTTTGCTGGAAGCCTTGGACATATGTTAAAAAAGGAAAAGGGATTGGCACTATTCTTAAAGTGTTAGTTTTTTTTAAAAAAATTCTCCCCTTACATTGATTTTGATGAAAACTACCCTGTGGCTGTTATAGGTTTTGGGAAAGGAGCTATAGTTGGGAAAATACTGATACATAATAAAATTTCCGAGGAAACCAAAATTCTCCAGAACACAAAATAAACCTGTAACAGGACAGAATGATAAGACTGGTATATTTTATTATTTTAAATGTAGCATTGTAGCTCTTTTGCCTTCTAATGCCAGTTGTTGCTTATTTCCATAGGTGGATCCAGAGAAATGTCGCTATGCTGTAGGTAGTGTCCTGAGTGAAGGAGAAAACAAGCCATCTGAGGAAGTGATCCGCATGTTTCTGAAGTATGGCTTCAAGATTATCAACTTCCCAGCTCCTAGTCATGTAGTCACGGCAACCTTCCCTTATACAACTCCACTATCCATCCATCTGGCAGTGAACCGTGTCCATTCAAGTCTTGACGTATACATCAAGGTGAGTGAAACTGTGAAACAGATCTTTCATTTTGAGTCTGGAAGTTAAAATTCCATTTAAAAAAAAAATTCTGCAGAGGATATATATTATATGATGTATTTCTAGTTGATTACATAAATTCAGATCTTCTGCTATTCAATAAATGGAAAGCCATTAGTTGTGTTTCTGCTGTTGTGGACCATGAAATAAATATTCAGAAAATGCCAGAAATGTCCAATTGAACAAATGCCTGATTGAATATTTTTATATACTTTCTCTGCCACAATAAGAATCTGCTGGCCAAGAATGTTCTTCAGTAGAATTATCTGAACACAAAGGGGTTGGAATAGGTAGATTGCTGGCAAAGGTAAATCCCCTTTTTTAGATACTCATTATTGTATTTCCTATTTGCATTTCTCTTTTCAGGTTACTTGGACAAGGTCACAGCTTTACTTAGCAGAGCACATGTGAATTCATAATGGTTAAATTGTCTTTCAAATAGGGCACTTCAGACTAATATTTAACTCATGGCTCTAACCAAGATGGTGAATAATATCGAATAGTAGTGATGATTTTGTGTAGAGTTCTATAGTAGTCTGGGCATGTTTGCTATGTTCCTAACATTTTTGCTTTTATTTTTCTGTGTAATCCCAAGGTGAAAGATATTTTGTTATAATTTCTCTAGCTATTTGAGAAAGGTCAGGGGTGAAATCTTGCTAAAGCTGTTTGAAACTGAACATTTCTAGGACTCATAACATCTCTTTTCTAGAGATTTTCCTGTATATCTGCCGATATGTTTTAATAAGGGACAGAATAATGACGCTTTGTGAGTGAGGAGAGGTTCAGGGGGAACCAGCCCTATTCTTCTTTGAAGGGAATATCTCTCTTTTATCTCTTAGACATGAGGAACATTTCCATTCATATCACCTGTACAGCATGACTGATTCTTATTTCCCGTCCAACTAATTCCCCACTGAAAATTTTAACTGTGGAAAGCACATCACTAAATCTCAACTCTCACTAAAACGTACTATGTGAGAATGCTGTGTTTCACCACAGCTGAGATTTGAGATCTCTGGGTTGCTTTTGGAAAAGGGCCATTCAGTTAAATTGTTTACTATCTGTCTCAGATATGGGCTCATACTTGAATGGATACATCTTGGAAAACGGATGATCTGTTTGAAAGCAAAAAAATTGTCAAAGGCAAAGACTCCACACAATTAATTTAAACTGTTGAATAAGCCTCATCCTCTGGGTTTTCTCTGCTTTCTTCTGCTGCTTGGAATGCAGTTCATGAAGAAAGAAACTTGGGAACAACATGGGCAGACCATGAATGTAGACATATTTTTTTAACCTAATTAAAAAAAATTTTTTTAATCAAATTTGCATAGCTTCCCATCTCACCAAATACAACTGTGGGCAGTATACAACAATTGAGTAACAAACACATACAAAACCAGGAAATATAACAAATGTAAAATGAAGATTAAAAAAAAAAATTATAAATATTAGCATTAAGCAAGGGGAGGATAAGAATGAGCACCTAGCAACAGAACCATCTGAGCATATCTCTGGTTCACCAGAGAACACCAGATCTAATTACATAACCAGGTTTTGAGGGACTTCTGGAATATCAGAAGGAATGGATCTAATCCAGGGGTGTCAAACTGGAGGCCCACGGGCCAGATGTGTCACATGCAGGCCATACCCATCCCAGCTCCACAAAGGGAAAAAATGTGGCAAAATGTCACATGACAGCAATGTGAATTTGACCTCCATGATCTAATCTAAGGGGAAGGATATTCCATAAGGCAAGCGCCATGGCAGAGGAAGCATGCAGTCTGAGACCCAGCAGATGTAAGACTGTAGCTGATTATATCTGCACATGCTCTCTCTGCCAGATCTAGTCGGGCAGGCTGATGTAATTGGGGAGAGGTAGTCCCATGTGATAAAGGGCTTTAGGATACATTGACTTTACCCCTTTTATAAAATTTTCTTCAAAATGCATATCTTCCAAAACTTCAAACAGAAAAGTGCAATTCAAATTGTCGACAGCTTTCTCTGCATTTAAAAAAATTAATTCGGACTGTTTCCATTATGCTGTTCCAATATTCTAGCTCAGTTCTGATATTATCTTTTAACAGACTTTTATTTAAAAACCCACATGGATTTTCATGAATACATTCTTACAAAATTATTTTCAAACTATCAGCTAGGATCATTGTGTCAAATTATAATCATTATTCAATAATGATATTGATCTATAATTTCTTGTCAAAGTCAAATCTTGTCTTTCTTTAGGTGTTAGTGCTATATTAGCCTCTTTCCAAGTCTGGAATCTTTCCTTTGTGTAAATTAGAATTCATCATATTTTGTAGAGCTTGTGAGAGTTCTCAGATCATTTATAGTAACAACCTGATAATCCCTCTGGTTTAGGTATAGGTAGTCCTCAACTTACAATAGTTTGTTTAGTGACCGTTCAAAGTTACAATGCTACTGAAAAATGTGATGTGGGGCTGTTTTTCAAAGTTATGATCTTTGCATCCCCATGACCATGTGATCAAAATTCAGATGCTTGGCAAATGGTTCATATTTATGACCATTGCTGTGTCCCAAGGTCATCAGTTGTGACCTTCTGACAAGCAAAGTCATGGGGAAACCAGATTTACTTAACAGCTGGGTTACTAACTTATCAATTGTAATGATTCACTTAACAACTTTGGCAAGAAAGGTCGTAAAATGGGGCAAAACTCTCAACAAACGTCTCACTTAACAGAAATTTTCAGCTCAATTGTGGTTGTAAGTCGAGAACTCCATGTACTTTTCCTGATTTACTCTTTTTATAGCTTCAAAAACTTCCTAAATATTATAGATCCATTCATGTTTCCCTTGTAAAAATTTGTCGATAGATGTCTTGTAGATTTTGTTTTTCTAAATATTCAACTATTTTCTCCAAAGAGATATCATGTCCTTTATATAAATTAGAGTAATAGTGCTGAAATGATTTTTTATGGCCACATTGCTCGTTAATATAGTCAGTTACAGTATCATCTTTGTTTTTTTCTTTTTATAATTTATTTACGAGCCATTTCCCTGATTTATTTGCAAATTGATTTTTTGCTTTAATTAATTTATTTTTATTTCCTTTTTTTTAATGTTAACATTGATAGCTGTTGCTGTAAAAGTTGGATTTGATGATACTTATCGTCTCTTTGGGCACTGATTTCCACTTCAATACCATCTCTGCTCCTTCAGAGAGACTAGATCATTAAAAAGCCCCAATGGAAGCAACAAATATTTAACTGAACTTTTGAGTGTGTATTCTTTGCTTTTGGAACAAAGATGTAGCTAATTTTATAATAGCTACATATGTGCAAGAAGTAGATATAGTGAATTCATAATCTAAATTACTTGTTTTGGAATCTGTAGCTGAATCTAAAGCAAAAGCAATCCAGAAGCACTTACCTTGTTTATGGAAGAGAAGCACTCCATTGCAAATATTGTTCATCTTTTGCATGACACAATTATTTATGAAGTGTCTGGGCAACAATCCCAGCCTTGTGAAAAGCTCTGGCTGCATCTGGCTTTGTGCGATTTTGAAGATTCATGCCAAGCTTAGCATATCATACTCCATGATTTGCATTGGAATCCCCAAAGTACTTTTAAAACCAGTACTCTGTCTTTAGATGTGGATTCTGTTCATTAAATAGTTTTGTTTATTAAGTTCAGTAGTATGGAGCTCAGGTTTAAATGTCAGCAGAAATATGTAGAATGTTGTGGAAACTTGCCATATTCCTTTTGTTAATACTTGATTTTCTCCTGGGCTTGCTGTCCTGTTGTGCTGATAAGAGGTAAAACCCTTGGTTCAAGAAACCATGGGAGTGGGATTACTAAGGGTGCTTTTTTCAAGAGGCAACTGAACTTTCTGGGTTTTATTTTTCTTGAAGACATTTCTCATCCAAGAAGCTTCTTCAGCTCAGAGCTGAAGAAGTTTCTTGGATGAAAAGCGCAACCTCTTCAAAGAACCCCACCTCCAAGAAAGTCTAGTTGCCTCTTGAAAAAGCACCTTTGGGACAACCATCACCTGGGTGACTGACAATCTCTATAGACATTTAACTATGGGAGTAGTTACAGCATTTGTTTATCAGTTTCCTTTGTCTCTAACTGTGGCCAGTTGTACAAGCTTTGTGACACCTTGAGCTGATATGGATGGTAGAGAGGGAAAGGAGAAGAGCTTCATCACTGTTGTTAAATGTAGGCTTGCTTTGTGGAGTAGAATTGACATTTTGATGCTGTAGGAAAGGTCCTGGAGAGAGCATCTGTCACACAAGCACTGAAAACATTAAAACTAAAAAGAGAGCTGCAGATTATGCTGAAAACACCTGGTAGCTTTTTAATGAGACTGTTTAATGGAATGCATTCAGAATCCTACATTTCTCAAACTGAATGAATAATGCCATAAATTGAAACTCTCAGCAAATGAAACAAATTGAAGACAGAAACTTATATCTGCTTGGTGTGTGTATCTTTCTTGGGATACTATTGTAAATTTCAGTCACCAAAGTGGAAGAGCATAGAATGAGAAGCAGGTTGGAATTAGTTGCATAGTTATCATAGGCACAATGGCAAATGACTCTGTGATAATGTATTTTCTAAATTGCTTTTTAAAATCATTTGACCTGCCCACTATTAATCTTGAAAAAGATTGAAAACTTGATTCAGGGAATCGCTTCTCCTCTTCCCACAAGTGATACATATTTTCTAGCTAGATCATTACACTGGTTGTTACACTAATTCAGATTTATTAGTCAGATCCAGTTAAGATTTTGGCAGAAAATTGTCAGGGATTTGGGCCCATGTTTGAACTATAAGGTAAATTTAGCTTTTCATAAAATACAAGAGATTATGCTGTTTAAAATCTGCCCAATCTTCACTTCAATCTAGAAAGGATATCTGGCACAAACTGGAGATCTCCTATAAACTAGGTAATAATTAGCTCTTGGTTTAAGGAATGTGTTATCTTTCCTATTCTACATGTGGCAAATATATTCCCAAATAAATCTTGATCTCTTCAGTTATGGGAGCAGCAACATTGTTATTAGAAGTCATCGTAGGTTGGGTGGTATACAAGCATAATAAAAAAACCACAGCAGCAATGCCAGCCTGGGAACAGAGCGTCTCAGAAGAAATCTGTAGAGTGGATTAGTGAAGCTAGCAATTCCTCATTCATTTATCCTTGTGATAAATGATTTCCCCTCCTCTGATGTGGTCTTTGACCATGCAGATTTGCGGAGATTGCTCTATGCTACCTGAAATTTCCTTTGTGGATATTGTTATTAGCATCCCCGTTCTGTATTTTAATAATATGGTTGGGTAAAATAAATTAGAAGTAATGAAACAGATATAAACACACCTGATATTTTTATTTGGTATGCACTTTTATCTAAGTAAAGTACAAGAGCTATCTTTTGTCTCTCATTGTTGTTTGTTTCTTGGGTAGTCTTGCTAAGACCGTATTTTATGTAAACATTAATATCATTAAGCTTTTTTTAAAAAAAAATGTGTCATGTATCTAAGACTTAAGATAGAATAAAGTTAAGAATTCCAGTGGCTTGACAATGTCACTATTCTTCATTTATATACTGAAACATCACTGGATACTAGAAGTTATATATTTTTGGGAAACTATGATATATGGCACCATTTGATAATTCTATCACAGGGTGTGTTTTTTTTAAGAGAAGGAAAGTTAATGTTGACTGTGACTGCATATCCATTTTTTGTCTGAGTTGTTGTTGAGGGGGGAGAGCAAAAAGACTCATATTGAAGAAACTAGCAGTGCTGTAATGCCCCATTTTCTTTGCAAAGTCTGTTATGTCAATCCCTTCTGGCTTGAAAATCTCTTTCTATCTCCTATACTTTAGCAACTTTTAAAAACATGTGGCAGTAGGACATGCAAGCATCGAGGCTTGTCACCATCTGGCCTTTCTGTTTCACCAGGTTTGCACTTAAGCCCTGAACTGTCAGGTTCTTGTCTCCCTCCCACAATGTGAATTACTTGGAATTCTGCATTTTATTTCTGTTCACATGCCAAAGCAGACGTTTGCAGACTTTCAAGACTGCAGGAGGTCAGCCTTTTTGAGGTATCATTCCTGAATCAGAGACGTCCTCACATCATCTGGCTGGTGTAGCAAACAGCATCTGCTTCCCTGGCACCTGTTGGAGAGGCAGGGAAAGAAAATAAGGGAGAAACTTCCACAGAAACAGGTGACCTGTGCACATTTGCTGAGGGGAATATGAGTTGCCATGGAGACAACTTCTCCAAATAGCTTCCCTTTACCTCCCCCAAAGCAAGTAAGGCACAAGCAAGACATTTCTGATTCTGGTCTGAAAATATTAATGAGAGACTTTGGTCGGGTGAACTGAGCAAAAGAAGAACCTCATTCTGCTTCTTCATCCCAAGGGATCTACAGAAAAGATAAAGCAGCTTATTTCTTCAAAAGGTCCCCATGCTAAAGATGAAATGCAGCTCTGGTTGCCTTTTTAAAAAGAGGAGAGTGAACATTTGGTTCAAACAATCAGCTGCCCTCTAGACCAGCAACTTAGCAGCTCATTTCAAAATGGAAGGAGGTGGAAAAAGAGATAAAAGCAAAAGCAAAAAGCAAGGCGAAGTGATGGTAAAAGAAGTAGTTGATGATTGAGGCAGCAGAGTATAATCAGCAACAACACAAAACTTGGCATGAAAAGATATTGGAGGCATGTAAAGAAAAATAACAGAAAAAAAAACCTCAGAGATTGCAGAGGATAAAAAAGGAATGAATTTTAAAAACACTGAAGTTGGTGAAGATTATATAAATTGATGGTTCATTTCATTCCTTAAGCACTATGAGCAGACAAGCAATTTTGAGTTAGGCTAGGAAGGCTGTGGATTAGATTCATGTATATCAGAATGTAAGAGTTTGGAAAGGATTTTGGAGATCTTTTGTTCCAACTCCCAGGTCAGTGTAGGATTCCAGGATGACAGCATCCCTGGCAGATGATAATTTCAACTCTGCTAAAATGCCTCTAGCAAAGGAAAGTCCATCAGATTCCAAGGCAATCTGTTCTACTGTTGAACAGTGCTCCCCCACCCCTTTCTGTTCCATCAAGTCTGATTCTCAGAGAATGCCTGGACAAGTCCTTGTAGTTTTCTTGGCAAGGTTTTTCAGAAGTGGTTTTGTCAGTGCCTCCTTTCTAGGCCTGAGAGAAAGTGACTAGCTTAAGTCACCCAAGCTGACTTTGTGCCTGAGGCAGAACTAGAACTCAAGCTCTCCCGGTTTCTAGCCACTGCACCAAACTGGCATTCCACAATATCCTGTGTTTCACTTTATTCCGTACCCAAAGACATTCAAGAATAGAATAGAGTGGAGTGGAGTGGAGTGGAGTGGAGTGGAGTGGAGTGGAATCGAATCGAATCGAATCGAATCGAATTGAATCGAATTGAATTCTTTATTGGCCAAGTGTGATTGGACACACAAGGAATTTGTTTTAGGTGTATATGCTCTCAATGTACATAAGGAGAATAAAATACATTCATCAAGAATAAAAAGATACAACACGTAGTGATAGTCAGGGGTGAAATCCAGCAGGTTCCGACAGGTTTTGAAGAACCGGTAGCGGAAATTTTGAATACTTCAGAGAACCAGCAAATACTACCTCTGGCTGGCCCCAGAGTAGGGTGGGAATGGAGATTTTGCAATATCCTTCCCCTGCCATGCCTACCAAGCCATGCCCACCAAGCCACACCACACCCGCCAAGCCACGCCCACAGAACAGGTAGTAAAAAAATTTGTATTTCACCACTGGGGATAGTCAAGGTTACTAATAAGCTATCAAATCATACTAGGAAACAAATAAAAACAATATAATTGAAAGATACAAGCAACATGGCTATAGTAATAAGTGGAAAGAGATAGATACTAGTAAGGAAGAGAAAAATAATAGTAATACAGTCTTAGTAAATTATTTGACAGTGTTGTGGGAATTAGTTGTTAAGCAGAGTGATGGTTTTTGAGGGGAAAAAACTGTCCTTGTGTCTAGTTGTTTTGGTGTGCAGTACCCTATAGCACTTTTTGAGGAGTGGATCATAATTTGCAAGTACCTGATTCTTGGTGTATGCCTTTTACATATAATGGCATTCTCCTTCCCTTTTTGAATAGCCTAATATTTTTGAATATGTGATACTCTCCAATTCTTGTGTTCCACTGGCAAATTTCATCCTAGAAGATATTGATCAGTAGACTAACAGTCTTGGAAGTTTTTCTAGCACATCCTGAATGTCTGCTTGAAGAAGTGTTGGAAGAAATATCCAGGTCCAGTTCCAAGCCGGGAGAAAGCCACAGGAGACAAAATGGAGGCTGGAGGCTGATTGGAAAGAGGGTCCATTTATTGATGAAGCAGAAGCACATGGGTGGTTCTGGGTAGCTGTCCACATGGAGTTGAGAGTGAGGGGTATTTATACCTTCTCTTGGGCTGTGAACTTGTCTTGAGCTTCCTGTTCAAGAACATGTATTCTATTGGCTGTAGTAGGGGTCATAGCTGGCTTTGTAGGTTGAGCCAAGCTTTCTTGAAGCTTGGTCTGCTGATGCAATGAAGGGGCTTCTTGGGCAATTCCTATTGTGTCTGTGGGCTAATCCTATCTTTGTTCAGATCTTGGTGCAGGGAATTTGCTTAGGAATAGAGCTACCTAGATCTCAATAAGCTCTTTATCTCTTAAGTGCTGACATCTGTTGAGGGCCATCAAGAAAGGCGGGGAGGGCTCCTTTCTGTCTCCAAGAGCATGTTTCTCCATTTCTCATCCAGGGAAATATAATATTCTGCCTTTTTAATATTTCTCAAAATATTTAATTCTTCTAGGAGAGGGATGGGTGCTAACCTCTACAGAAGGCAGCACGTTTCTATTGATAAGCTATCTGGCTAACAGATTTCTGTTTTACTCCCTTTTCAGGGACTTTTTGATCATCATCTGTTGTTTCTCTTCTGGGCAAAGTCTGGAAGTTTTGTCTTATTATAGCTTGTGTAGTCCATCCTTTAATCCTTGTAGTCTACGAAGGCTGTTCTTCTTCTAGGGATCTAGAAGCATCATAAACAATGAGGCCCCGAAATCTGTTCGGGAGCGCCAAAATATAAGAGTTCCTCTTCACAGTCTTACAACTTTGGGTCACATTCCTGCATCACGCTATCTCCTCCATTTGGCTTTGTTCTGTTTCTAAGAAGCTGCTTTGTGTAGTTGTCCCCTTGCATATGTTTTGTATTCAATTCAAAACTTTCTCATCTTCCCTGATCAACTGTACAGTGAATGTTTTGCATCTTGCTGTTTTAATCCTTTCTTCCAGGAGGAAAAATACAACAGTTTAAGAAAATTTAGGGTCCCCTATAAAATTACATATGGAAGGAAAATTTTATTAGTGTTTCTTAAAATGTTCTCTCTAGAACGTTTGCACTTTTAAAAATTACAAGGTAAAGGTAAAGCACATATGTGCTACTCGTTCCCGACTCTAATTAATAATTATAATTAAAATTATTGTAATTATTATATAATATATAATATTTATATTATATATTTATTTATTATATATTTAATTTATATTTATTATATATTTAATTATATATAAATAATTAAAAATATAATTAAAAATTATAGAGGATCCCAAAAAGAATTTTGTTTATATAAGTTATATTTATCAATATTTACTGTATTAACAATGAAAATTGACACATTCACTGCCACTACTACTTCTCACAACTGTTTGATAGAATTTAATACTGTATTATTTTTCAACATAGGCTGGAAAATAATTTTGATTTAGTGGATCCCTGAAAGTACTTGGGGGTACTTCTTGGTGTCCTCTGACTAACCGTTAGGAAACATTGCTTTATATGTTTTCATCCCCATGTAGACTACATTAAGAGTAGAACTTTTATTTGTTAATGTATTTGTCCTGTTCAGGAAATTGAAGGTCACATTTTAGACAATAAGCAACTGCATCTTGAATTATGTACAGCTGAATTAAGACCAGCAGTCTTGCACATTTCATATATAACAGGTGCTATATAAAGGAAGAAAACTGGTTCCCTTAATCTAATGGAAATTTGATAATTGAATTGCAAATCAACATTGTGTGTCTATTCTGCTGTTGAATCAGATTTTCAGTAGCTAATTGGCATATTCTCTAAAGAATAGTAGAATTTCATTTCTTCCATGACTCTGAGAATGTTCTATCCTGTTCTCAAGCTATGGGAGCATCAGTATCATAAGTTTATCGTTAATCAGGATTCCTATTAATCAGATGATAATGGCAATGGCAAAACCAATATGACAATTTTTTTTCCTCAACTTAGCCAATAAAGACAACATTCAGAAGGACAAGTTATGCATTTACATTCAGATGAGTTATGAATATATCTCATGATTTATTACCTAAGGATTTGGGTTTGCATGCCTTTCACTGAAGAGTG
Source organism: Ptyas mucosa (assembly GCA_012654045.1). Classification (NCBI taxonomy): domain Eukaryota; kingdom Metazoa; phylum Chordata; class Lepidosauria; order Squamata; family Colubridae; genus Ptyas; species Ptyas mucosa. The sequence continues at coordinate 11,031,883 of WNWU01000041.1, read as the reverse complement.
ATTTCAGAGCTATTACTAATAGAGTTCTACACAGCAGCCTAAATTTCCTTTGTTCCAATATGGGTTTCTTCAAAACAGGTAGTTCTGTTCTGGTGTGTGTGTGTGTGTGTGTGTGTGTGTGTGCTGTAACTCTAAATTCCTGAGTTTTATTGGAATATACGTATACACATTTATTAGTTTCTTTGTCATTTATTAATTTCTTTGTAGAAATTTCTGTATTTCTACAATCAAAAGCCTCTTGGTGGTACACAACATAAACAACGTAAAACATTTGTGGTATATACAACCACAGGATGCTTAATAAGCAATTAGCAAAATTAAAATCAACATCAGTAGTGGCACAATAAAAGCATCATATAAAACTAATCCATATAATAGCATCAAGCCATTCTGTAGGACTCCTACAAAAAACAGAGCTACCTGTTTTTACCACTTTTGTAATCAGTGTTGGGGCAAGGGTCATTTCTGGGGAATACTGTTCCATAGTATGGGTTCCATTATGGCTAGAGAAAGTGATTCTGCAAGTATCTCAGCACCAAGTCATATAGGATTTAAAGGCTTAAAGCAGCAGTTTAATTTGCACCTGATATAGCCTATTAACAGCCAATAACTAGCAGTCTTGAATATGCTCACTTTTCTTTCTGCATTTTCTTGTTCCTTGTGTTTTTTCCCATTTCAATGAAACAAAAACAATACGTATATGTGTACATACCTTAAAAGCATCCTAAAGCTAATATATTTACAGAAAGTCTATTTACATTCTTCAAATGCTTGCTATATATTATCGTTATAAAAAGCAAATCTTTATTTTAAAAAACATACCACCTAGGAAAAAATAGGATGATTCTTGTAGTCATTGATAATGTTATTGGGTCATGACCTAATATAATATATATCAATAACCTCCAGTACTCTGATCATGCTGATACATGAAAATGAAAATAATTTGTAATGAAAATCACGAAGCAGAGTGAAAAACTGGGAATAAGATTAAATAAAAATCTTATGACAACCAGTATAGCAACCAGTCTTAAAATTGACAATGAAGATACTGAAGTGGTGCATAGCTTTTGCCTTTCAGGAACAACTGTCTGCAGTAAAGAAATTATCAATCAAGAAATGTGCCTTGGACTAGCACTTGGTAGAGTAGCCATGAAGGCCTTGGAAAAAATACTTAGATGTTGGGAAGCGTCAAAAGATCATAATCAGACAGGCAATGGTTTTCCCTGTGTCAGTCTATAGAAGCAAAATTGTACTTTGAAGAAGCTGGATTGAAAGAGGATTGACACTTTTGAATTGTGGTGTAGAAAACTCCCGAGAATACCATGGACAGCCAAGAACAGAAATAAATGAATCAAATCAACCCTAAGTTCTCATTTGAGGCACAAATGACCAGACTCACATTTTCATACATCAGACACATTATGCAAAGATCTATCTTTTTTGAGGTCTATAATTAGTGGGAAAGATGGAACAAAAGAGAAGACAATGACCAGCAGCAAGATGGGTGGAGTCAATTACAGTAGTGATGGGTATAACATTGGAAGACCGGAAAGACCAGATTGGAAACAGATTGTCCTGTAGAAAATGTAAGCAGTAGTTGATAGTTGATATCAATTTGATACTCTTGATACTATGTAATCAAACAAATTATGACTGGCAGTGAGATTTTCAAAACAAGTAGGATGGATTTGTCTCTTCCCCTTTCCCTCCCATACAGGAAGTTGAATGTTTTGGTCTCTGTGTTAGTACATACTCCAGCCCGGCATCAAAACAGGCATGAATTCTGTCTATTGATATGCAGAACCTTTTGTTTAATCACTGGCAGAAAGCCTGGTAAAGGGCAAGAAGTTGTGTGGAGTAGGTCTAGATTGCTCACTTTCACCAGTCTGCTTTTTGTAGTATGCTGTTTGAGCCTCTCTGCCACCCACTTTAAAAGGCTCGCTTTTTCACTTATCTCACAGCAACCACGGTGAGCTTCCGTCCTATAGTGTGCACTCATTTTAACAAGTGTTATACTTGTGCTTGGAAGTCGCTTTTGTACTCTTGAACCTTCCCATATGTGAAAGCAGTGGGGCAAGAGACTCTTCAACTATTGTAGATCTTGCCTTGGGCAGAGAGGAGATAAGTAGCGCAAACTAAAGCATGGGCACATTTGTTGCTAGGCAACCCTCTTGTCTAGCAGCAATGTAGATATGGTGTTCCTTGTTTCCTTTTTTCAACTACCATTTCTAATGGGAAAAGAGCACATTAATATTGTCTTTTGGTCAAAAATATCAGAAATTATCCTAAAATGAAGTGTTTCCGATCTCTGTGACCCATGTGTTCTTGCTCAGTTTTCTTGCTCGTGCTGAAAAAGGTGATCAGAATCGAAAGTAGAAAGAAAGTAAGAGAAAACCATGTCATTAGGAAAAGATTTTCCTATAACTGGTAGGTTTTGGGGGGTTTTTTGAGTCACAAATTCCAGCAATTGTTAAACAAATTGTTGACTTAGAAGCATAGATGTTCTGATAAATGGAATAAAGAGGAGGTAAAAATGTGCACAAACTATTTGAATTCTACCAGTCCTTCCTACCTGTCAAGTTCTCAAAATATCAGGAGACAGAATACCACAGAACTTGCCTCTCCTTGGATGAATATTTTAACGACATTGATCAGTATTAAAATGTAACCTGCCATTTCTGGGAGCATTTAACCATTTCCTGAGTTTAATTATTCACCTGTGGCATCAGAATTTAAGCTCATATGCAGAGCATAGGAATATCTCAACAAAAAAGGAAGAATTCAATGCTTTGCATTGGAAGATCTTTATGGTTCTGAGATCTCTGCCTTATGGCATCTTAGAACAGGGGTGTCAAACTCTATTTCATTGAGGGCCACATCAGGGTTGTATTTGACCTCAGGAGGGGCGGGGGCGTGGCCATGGTGGACATGGCCAGCTCAACGTCACTTGTGTTGGGGGCCCCGGTGGTGGCCTGAGCACACTGCCAGCAAAAACGGGCTCCCAAGCTCCATTTTCAGCTGCGATGGCTTCCTGTAACCCTCTGTCAGTGAAAACAGAGCTCCATTTTTGCTGACAGAGGCACTGTAGGCCGGTCCTTTGCTGTTCCCAGGGTGCCCCGAGGGCCAGATCTAAGCACCCCATGGCCCGGATGCGGTCCCCAGGCCTTGAGTTTGACACCCCTGGCTTAGAAGGTGTTTTTCATTACTTTATGACAGTGTCTACCACTGTTCTCTACTAAGAATGCCACAATTCCAGACCATATTTTGCTGTACATCATCTTTTCTTTCGGACATGTTTTTTTCTTTCTTTACAGAGTACAGTTTATTGTATAAATCTGTAGCCAATTTTGCACTTACCTAACAATATTATTTTATTTTATTTATGTGAATTTGCTACCAGTCTTGTTTAGCTATTTTAACTTTCACTGTTGATCCTTAGTTTTGAACATCAGTTTATAAAAATTGCTATACTTGTCAGCTATCAGGAATATTTATGAAGACTTCTATAGATATGACCAATCATGTACTTTGGAGCTGTATTCCAGAAACTGAACAATAGGCTTGCTATCTTCTGCCTCAGAACAAGAAGCACTGAGCATGAACCATTTTCCGATCTTTACTGATTTTTATATTTCCACAGATGCTTAGTGATGGACAGTTGTCAATAGTTTTAACCAAAAGGCTTCACAGAGGTTGGCACCCCATCTGCATGTCAGTTCACATCAGTGTGAACTCTCAGTAACTTCTGGTAATGGTGTTTTTTTTTAACAACTGCAACAAAACCTTTGAAAGATGTCCATAGCTTGGTGTAGGATCCAGAGCTTTATTGACTGATTTAATGTGGATATTGCAGGAAAAGGCTGCCTTCTGTATGTGGTATGTGGTACTTAGTAAAACAGAATTTTGAATGACTGTCACTTCTATTAATATTTGAAACATGTTGAAGGCTAGGTGGTAGCAGGCAATAGGTAAGAATTACAATACACATTTGTGCTAATAGAAAGAAAAGCTGGTTATTCAAGAAAATGAGGTATTTATAATTATCCAGAATGTGTTGCTACTAAAACTGAATACTTCTGTACTGTATTGTACAAACCCGGAGACTGGTTGTTGAGATGTAGTGGGTCTTTCGGATATGTTTTTTTAAAAAACCGACTTAATTAAAACGAGCACTTTCTCTCAGTTGCTATAAGGGAGAATGCGTTAAATTGTTATGTTCTTAATGTTACCAAGGTTGTTAATGAAATGTCTGCAGGAAGAGAAGCAAACTCAAGACAACTCCAAGAACCCAACTTTCCGTGTTGGTTCCTAGCCAGCTGCAAATTAATTTACCAATCTGAGATCCTGTTTCCTTCATTCATGCAACCTCTGGGAAATTGCTTAAATTAATCTGATGACCTCTTTTGGGCTGCCCTTGGCATTGGATCAAAGACTTCAGCTACTAATCAAGTGTTTCTTTTTAACATTTGAGTAATCAGCCATCAAGAAAAAATAAAACTAACATTATAAAAAAAAAGCCCTTGATATAAAGACTTCATATAAATGCTTTTGTATTTTCTTAAAAATTGTGGAAGGACAGCTTTTCCATGATCAATGCATTTCCCTCCTTTCTCTCTCTTCATTTCCAAATATCCAGTCCTTCCAAAGACTGAAGACTCACCAACCATAAGAGGATGTGGTATGGGTATATCAGAAAAAGGAATTGTGAAGGTATCCATCCCAAATGGAAAGTAACCAGAAACAATGAAAAATGCAGGGTATCTGAATTTGCCAAAGGTCTGTGAAGAAGACAACTCAACCTTAGAAAAGAAGAGCAACATGTGCAGTGACTTGAGTGATGATCATGAATGATGAGTGATAGTTCCATGGCAGAAGCCTCAAAAGGACTTGAGGGACATCAGAGATGGGTAACCAAGTGGCACATTATTAGTTGGAGACCTAAGAAGGCAACAGAATAGAGACCTAGCCACACCTGGGAAATTGCATGGTCTGGAGAATCACAGGCATACTAACCACATCACCAAAAATAGACCAAGTCCTAGGGGAGGCTAAAGGTCAACCATTCTTACCAAACAGCACTGGCCAACAAAATGTTTTGCTAGTGAAGAACCTAGCAGGGACCAAAAAAACAAAAGCAAATTTTCCTTGGTTTAGGCTGAAAACCTTTGTTGCTTGAAAAGAAATGGTGAAGCCTAACTGAGAAATAAGGAAATACAGACACATGAAAGTAGAATGTAGATGAAGAACACAGGGGTGCCTACATATAGAAATAAGCCATAGATATAAAAAGAAGAAATAAGCAGCAGATACACTGTAAATATGTAGAAAAAGAAATAAAACATAGACATAGCAATAAAAAGTAAGGCACATCACTAGACACGTAGAAGTAACATGTCTATCTAGAAATAATATAACTACAATATTCCTATACCTAATATCAACATTTGCATAGTAGCTTTTTCTTTTTATATAATTAATTCTCCCCTGCAACAAAAGGAGTTAAAATTCATCTGAACTGAGTCAGTAGGCCTCTCTCTCTCCTCTCATTAATTACAAGTTAGATCAGTGACTACCCCCTAAAAAAAAAATCTAAACAAAATAATTTAAAAAGTATAAAGTAAAAGTACAAAGTTCCATTGGCTAATGGTAGAGCAGACATAATGCTGGGCCCTGTTCTGGCTTTGCTTTCCCTGCAAATGCAGTCATGTATGTTGAAACGGGATAAGACAATGCTTTATGTAGCTCATCCCAAGTCTCTCCTACCTATCCCCCTGCCCCCAGCTCTTAGTGTTGCAGTTTAATTTCTGACTCTCACAGGAGCTCAGCCTCCTTAAGTCTTGTAATGCCCCAGATAAATTGGCCACTGAAGGACATCATATGAAGGTTTCCAAGGAGTCAGAGCCTTGTGGGAATGCTATAATAATCCTTTCACTCCAATAGTAATTGCTCTATTTGGGGGCCCTGTCTGGAAAGTTTCTCAGTGGTAAAGAAATTAAAAGTCCATTTCTAGCATTTCTTCATAATAAATGAAACAACTGGGTCACTAGCTACTTTTTTTTTTTATTTGATTTATATGCCGCCCTTCTCTGGAGACTCAGGGCGGCTTACAATGTGCTAAGCAATAGCCTTCATACTTTTGTATATTTACAAAGTCAGCTTATTGCCCCCACAAACTGGGTCCTCAATTTACCTACCTTAGAAAGGATGGAAGGCTGAGTCAACCTTGAGCCTTGGTGAGATTCGAACCTGCAATAATTGCAGGCAGCTGATGTTAATAACAGGGCTTTAGACCACTGTACTATCCAAGGCTCTTTGGAAGCAATATTGGAAGCGATATTGGCATAAAAAAAATAATAAAATGTATAAATCCCTTCTGTCATTTTATCAGTTTCTCTCAAATCTGGACAGCTGACTATCATTTTCTAGGAGTTCAGTAATAATTAACAGATCACAGCAAAAGACCAGGATTCCAATTCCCAAAAAAAAGGGGCTGTAGTTTACTAAGGTGTTATGTACTAGCTGAAGAAATTATATAAAAAAGCCTTAGTGGTATTTTTTACAATTTGATGTTATTAAAAAATAATAGCCAATAAGCACATCTTTTAGTATCAAAGATTGATAACATACTGTTAAAAATTCACAACTTAAGTGCTTTTAACTCTAAATTTCTTAACAACAAAATCTGGGTAATAAACTTTTGTACTGAAAGAAACATTTCCAAACCAAGCCTGTAAAATGTATTAAATCAGGGGTCCCCAACCCCTGGGCCGTGGCCCACTACTGGACCATGGCCTATTCAGAACCGGGTCAAGTAAGAGGTGGGCTGGCATGCACAGGTGTGCATCTTAACTTGTGCTAGCAGTTGGCCAGCACGCATGCACATGCACGCACAACTCCACTTGCAGTTGAGCTGCGGGTGCATGCATGTGAGCGCTGGCCCACTGCTTGCGTGGCCTGGTTCCCCTCTCCCACCCAGCCGGTCTGCCAAGCCACAAAGGTTGGGGACTGCTGTATTAAATGAACAGAAATGACTTTTGTATGTCATCATCATGTTAAAGTTATTTGATTGTATTTATATGAAGCCAGTTTGGTGTAATGGTTAAGATATCAAGCTAGAAACTAAGAGACCGTGAGTTCTAGTATCACCCTTGGGTGACCTTGGGCCAGTCCCTCTATCACAGCAGTCCCCAACCTTTTTGGCTTGGCTGACCAATGCGCAGGGGATGACTCTCCATGGGCAGTGAGAGAGCGCTCACACTGCTCCATTTGCATGAGTGGTAGGCACACAGGCCCACTGCTTGCACAAATGGAGCTTCACACATGGCTCCCGCCGCTCACACAAGTGGAATTGCATGCATGCACAACTTCATCTGCTGCTTCCGCGGCCCAGTTCTGAATGGGCTACAGCCATGTAGTGGGCTGCAGCCTGGAGGTTGGGGACCCCTGCTCTATCAGACCTAGGAAGGAGGTAATGGCAAACCTCTTCTGACAAAAAATAAGGAAGAAAACAAAGAGATTGGTCCAGACAGTCTCTGAGAAACAAATATGATTGAACAGAAAGGGGAAAAAAATATGAAGACACAATCACAGATAGAACAGCTTTAAAATGAAAGATTCTTCCCAAGGTTTTGGGTTCTTCTTGTTATCCAAAAATATGGATTACCGAATATTTTAGTCATATACTTTCTTAAAATCTGAATGCAGATTTGGTAACCTTTTAAGCAACAATAATAAAAAAGACAGGACATTATATACAAAAATAAAAAGGTGGCTGACTCTTTTGCTGATTGACAGTGGCAATATCAAGCAGTATCTTAAAATATATAAAGTTTCAAAATGCTGTATCCTGGCCAATGTATAAAGCCCAAGATAGCACTGACCACCCAGTTAGCAGATTCCTATTGTTTTGACATAGCATTTCCTTTAACACAGATTGGATTCACGTGAAAATGATAACACAGATTTGCTTTGGCTTTGTAGGTTTGATGAATCTACCCTTATGGCTTAGTACTGTGGAAGAATCAAGTTATTACTGAGCGTTCAAGGAAGTATGGATAAAACTATCCTGTTTTTTTGTTATTATGGATGTAGCCATAAAAAGGGAAGAGAAGAGGTATAATATTGATTCAGCCAAATCTAAAATATGTTCCTATATTCAATAAAGGGAACTTTTGTGCCTCCTGGCCAACTAGTTCCATTCAAGTTCTAAAAATCACTGAGCAGTAGGGCAGAGTTATTCTTTGCTAGGTAATGAAATTATCATATAAATGGATGGTCCCAGGATTGGGTGGGTAAGTAGAGGAGGAAAAAAAAAATACAAATTATCCCCTGTATATGAGAGACAGGATTAAAACTAACAGATTGAGTGTGTTTCAAGATTGACTGATTTGCGAATTTGGATGATTTCCAGTTTGGTTATAGCAAAATAACTAAAGTCACATAAAGCGTTCTGAAATAAAAAGGGAAAAAGGTAGGCGTGTGTCAGTGCTTTTCCCCTAGTTAAATTATAAAAAGAGGTAAATCTTTAATTTAGTAAAATGTATCTGATTAGGAGGTCTAAACAATTTCCAGTTGATATAAAAAGCAGGCCTTGTGTTGCAGACATCCAAATTTAGAGGCTGCCTGACTTCTTAGTGACTCTGGGTGTTTACAGACAAACAAGAACAAGACAACCTGTGCCCCATTCGGTCATCCATCATTTCAGAGATATTTCCTTACTTAAACAAAACAAAACAAAAACAGAATGACCAAGTGCTGGCAAAAAAGCAGTGGGAACAGGAATGATTTCTAACTTCTTGCCAGCATTGAGTTTCCTTGTGGGAATCTGGCAAGGAACATTGGAGATGTCCCTTCCATTCCTTTCCCAGCAGGCAGGGAAGTGGCTGCTGCTGGGTGAGGAAGGGAGTGAAGGATTATGAGATTGGCTGGGAAACTGTCATGGAACATTGAAAGTGGAGATAATGTGACTGCAGCACCAGCCAGTAGCATTGAAGAAGCCACAACCTCCCCGAATTTCATACTCTTTGAAGTCATGGGACCTGAATTTTGGGCACATTCTGTAACTTAACCCATTTGAGGTACTTTGGTTCAAAAGGTATTGCCCTATAATGCACTATTTTGCCCAGTTATATAAGCCACGATGAACGTCTTAGTAGTATATAGATACATGATGCAAGTAGCACTAAATCCAGCTACAGTATTTGGCAAGTATAAGTAAAGTAATGAAAGGGGGTGTTCCAGTCACTCTGTTGTGAGAACAATGAAGTTTTTAATAGTTTCCTATAAACTATCATAAGGGTGGGATCTTCACAAATTTCTTGGGAGGGGGAGTGATAATTTGCTCAGTTGCTCCTGAGGATGTGGACAGGATTCTGGGTGGACTGAACGCGACCACATGTTTGTTGGAGCCGTGTCCCTCCTGGTTAGTGCTGGCTTCTCGGGAGGTGACGCGAGGCTGGCTCCAGGGGATTATAAATGCTTCATTGAGTGAAGGTGACTTCTCTGCTGCCTTGAAAGAGGCGGTGGGAGGCCTCTCCTCAAGAAGCCTTCCCTGGACCCGGCAGTGTTATCTAATTATCGTCCGGTCTCCAACCTTTGCTTTGTGGCAAAGGTTGTCGAGAATGTGGTTGCGCGATAGCTCCCCCAGTACCTGGATGAAACAGTATATCTGGATCCGTTCCAGTCGTGTTTCAGGCCTGGGTACAGCATAGAAACGGCATTGGTTGCGTTGGTAGATGATCTCTGGAGGGCTCGGGACAGAGGTTGCTCTTCTGTCCTGGTCCTATTAGATCTCTCAGCGGCTTTTGATACCATCAACCATGGTATCATGCTGCACCGCTGGGAGGAGTTAGGGGTGGGAGGCACCATGTTGCAGTGGTTCTCCTCCTTTCTCTCCAACCGGTGGCAGTCTGTGTTGGCAGGGGGGCAGAGGTCGACCCCGAGGTGCCTCATTTGTGGGGTACCACAAGGGTCGGTCCTCTCGCACCTTTTGTTCAACATTTATGTAAATCTGCTCGGCGAGATCGTCCGTGGTTTCGGGGTGAAGTATCATCAATATGCTGATGATACTTAGTTGTCCATCTCCACCTCGGACCACCCCAACAATGCCCTTGAAGTGATGTCCCGGTGCCTGGAGCCCATACGGATCTGGATGGGGAGTAACAGGCTCAGACTCAACCCATCCAAGACCGAATGGCTGTGATTTCTGACGTCCCGATATAGTCAGTTGGTGCCATCACTAACTATTGGGGGCGAATCACTGGCCCCCACAGAGAGGGCTCGCAACTTGGGCGTCCTCCTGGATTCACGGCTGTCTTTAGAAGCGCATTTGATGGCCATGACTAGGGAGATTTTCTATCAGGTTCACCTGATACGCCAGTTGCGTCCCTTTCTGGATTGGGACTCTTTACACACAGTCACTCATGTCCTCGTCACTTCCTGCCTGGACTACTGCAATGGTCTCTACATGGGGCTCCCCTTGAGGAGCACCCGGAGGCTGCAACTGGCGCAGAGTGTGGCCGCGTGGGTGGTTACGGGAGCGACATGGCGTTCCCGTGTGACACCGCTCCTGTGCGAGCTGCACTGGCTCCCAGTGGTCTTCCAGGTGCGCTTCAAGTTTTTGGTTACCACCTTTAGAGCGCTCCATGGCTTAGGACCTGGTTATTTATGAGACCGCCTGCTGTCACCAGTGGCTTCCCACCAGCTGGTACGCTCTCATAGAGAGGGGCTCCTCCGGGTGCTGTCGGCCAAACAATGTCGACTGGTGGCCCCCAGGGGGAGGGCCTTCTCTGTGGGAGCACCTACTATCTGGAATGAGCTCCCCCGGAGATATGGAGGATCCCGGACCTACGCACCTTCCGCTGCGCTCTTAAGACCTTTTTATTTCACCAGACTGGCCCGGCTTAATTCTCCTCTTTTTTTAAAAAAAATAATATAAATTTTAATCGGTTTTAAATTATTGGGGTTTTAAAATCATTCACGGCCAAATTATTTAATTGGATTTTAATCTGTTTTAAATGTTGTATTTAATGTGTTTTATTTTATGGCTGTTCACCGCCCTGAGTCCCTCGGGAGTATGGCGCTATATAAATTTAAAAAATGAAATGAAAATGAAAATGAATAATTTCAGAGGGCAATGCTGCATTGGAGAAGGCAGGCTTCCTGGGTCCCACAAGATGAAACTATTTAATCAACAGGACCTGAAACATTACCCCTCTTCGATTGTGCCTGGAAGACAGAAATAATTAGAGATCAATGATCCCTTAGACCTGTGATGGCGAACCTATGGCATGGGTGCCACAGGTGGCACGTGGAGCCATATCGGTGGGCACGCGAGCTCAGCTCTGGCACACATGCGTGGGCCGGCTAACTGATTTTCGGGTGTTCTGGGCCCAGCAGAAGTCAAGAAACACACTGTTTCTGGCCCCCAGAGGGCCTCTGGGGTGGGGAAGGCTCTTTTCGCCCTCCCCAGGCTCCTAGAAAGCCTCTGGAGCCTGGGGAGAGTGAAAAACAGGCCTACCGGGGGGAGCACAGGGGGTTGGAGTGCATAGAATTATGGATGTGGGCAGGCGTGCGTGTGACCCCACCGTGCTCCCCCGCTTTTGGCATGCGATGGCAAAAAGGTTAGCCATCACTGCCTTAGACAATAGTCCCTTTGCTGTGTAGAGCTTTAAAGATGATAGTTAGCACCTTAAATTACACCCACAATCCAGTTCATAATCAGTGCAGCTTGCAAAGCAGTTTGGTTGTGTGACCATAACATAATACTCCCAACATTGTTTGTGCTGCCACATGTAGCTTTTCAGTGTGTTCAGGGGCAGCCCCAAGTATAATACATTGCAGTAATCCAATTGTGAGGTGACTAAGGCATGAGCAACTGAAAAGCGGAATAACAAGAGTTAGAAGGGACCTTGGAGGTGTTCTTGTCCAATCCCTGCTCAAGCAGGAGACCTGATATTATTTCAAGCCTCCCAGTCCAAGAAAGGTTCTATTGACCCAAGTGATCATGCTGGGCAAAAGCCTTCTTGGCCACAGCTGCTATTTGCTACCTTGTTTTTGAGCTGGAGTTGAGAGTCCAAGACTACCCACGGCTTGCACATAATTCTCAAATGGGGAAGTGCAACCTTACTGAGAGAAAGTGATGGAATATACGCAGGGAGCCACGTGGTCTTGTCAGGATTGGGCCTGGTCTGCTTCTTCCCATCTATAACCATATAAACTCAAGGCACCGGGCTACGACTTCAACAGCATCACTTGACCAGCCAGGATTGAGATATATAAGAGAGAATTACCAGCATGCTGATAATATTTGACCCCTAATTGAAGGATGACCTGACTCAGTGGTTTCATGTAAAAGTTAAATGTAAGATAAATGTTTACTAATCCTACTTTGTACTTTGGGTCAATTGTTTCTCAATATCCAACAATCAGAAATGCTGGATATTTTATAGTACAGGTAGTCCTCAACTTACAATAATTTGTTTAGTAGCTGTTTGAAGTTACAATGGCACTGAAAAAGGTGACTTGTGACCATTTTTCACACTTACAACCTTTGCAGCCTCTCCATAATCATGTGATCAAAATTCAAATGCTTGGAAACTAGGTCATATTTATGACCGTTGCTGTGTCCCAAGGTCATGTGATCACTTTTTGTGACCTTCTAACAAGCAGAGTCAATGGGAAAGTCAGATTCACTTAACAACTGGGCTAATAATTTATCAATTAATAGGAATTTACTTAATTCCTATTAAGTTATTACAGTTATTATTATTAACTGTGGTAATAAATGTCACAAAATGGGGCAAAACTCACTTGACAAAAGTCTTACTTAACAACACAAATTTTGGGCTCAATTGTGGTTGTAAATCGAGGACTGTCTACTCTTCCAATATAATGGTTGTTTCTGTATCATTCTTCTTCCTCTTTAATATGATATGAGAATTGTTGGGTACTTGCATGTCAATATTTCATAAACTGTATACATATTTAATTAAGTTTTTTTTGTTGTTGTTGCAATTCAGAAGTGATTGTTCAGTGCCACCTTCTGGGGTTTTTTTCTTCTCCATCTAGCCAATAGTAATAGTATTTCCGGATAGACTTTCATTCAGATGCTAACCAAATTTGACTGTGTTTAATTTATTAAGATCAGCCAGTGTCAACTAGATGCAACCACGCAGCAAGGAAAAACATAGGAGTGAATTAAATAATTCAAAGACTAAGCATTTTTCCTTGCTCGTGTTTTAATGTTATCAACTGCAATGAATAGCCTTCTGGATTCTGTAAAGCAGAAGCAGATTATTCTTTATTGGAAAGGTATCAGAAATGACAGTATTGAGTAACTGGTAGCTGACTAAACCTGTTAGATCACTCTGCTAATGATCACTGAATAGAAATAAAACACACACACATACACAGAGAGAGAGAGAGAGAGAGAGAGAGAGAGAGAGAGAGAGTGTGAGAGAGAGAGTGAGAGTCTAGACTTATTTGAGACTAAATTTATTAGATCTAATTTCTTGAATTCTGTTTTTTGTTATTATTTTTGTTATTGTTTATTCTACTAATTTATGGTATTAGTTTTTAGGAAAGTCATTTCATCTTGCACTCAATTCTATCACTGGTATAATAGGTAGTCCTTGACTTCCAACAGCTCATTTAGTGACTGTTCAAAGTTACAACAGCACTGAAAAAAGTGACTTATGACCATTTTTCACAGTTACCACCTTTGCAGCAGCCCCATGATCATATAATCAAAATTCAGATGAACCGAACGCAATATTTTAAGAGTGCCTGACCTGGGGGTTGGGGAGGCGAGGTGGACATTGAAGTATTCAATCTGACCAGAATTATCTTTAGGGACAGTCTTTGAAAGAGATCTAAATAGGGAATTGGATTCTGTTTTAACTTGGAATATAAGTTTTAAAGTATAATTCTCAGACTCAAAGGTGCTTTTCAAGAGGCAACTGGACTTTCTGAAGGGTTTTTTTTTTTGGTCCAATTACCTCTTGAAAAAGCACCTTTGGGACAGCCATGATCTGGATGACTGAGAATCTCCATAGATATAATTCTCAGACTCTCTCTAAATGTTTAATTTTTAATGTTGCAAAAGGGGAATATTATTAAATATACAAGCTAATTTAATTAAACTATATTTAATGCTATTTAATGTTTATTAAATTTAAATTGGTGAGGTCCCTTGATGTGCATAGAACTGTGGGGGATATTTTAATTTCAAGGCAAGAAAAGTTCTATTGCTTACAAGTACAGTTATTTTAGGATGGAATTTCCTTGGATCCAAAAGAACAAGCAATCTTTCACAGGAATCTTATGAGGTTATCGTGACTGCAGTTATGGCATGTAAAAAAGAGTTTGTATGTAAGATAATCCCTTAGTCAAGCAATTTTGCCTCACCAAAATTTTGGTACTGCCAATTAAAATGGATACTTGAAAATACCTCACTCATTCTTCTGCATATTTATTTATTTATTTATTGGTTAGATTTCTATACCGCCCTTCTCCTTCCGGACTCAGGGCGGTGCACAGCCAACAAAAAACATTTATGTACAAAAATTAAGACAAGTTTTAAAATAATTTAAATAGATTTGGCCCATAATTTAAAAATCGAATTAAAATCAGTATCAAAACTTTAAAATCAGTAACATGGGGTCAGGCCAGCCCAGCTAACTGGAAGAAATGAGTTTTAAGGGCCCGACGAAAAGTCCAGAGATCTGGGATCACTCGTATTTCTGGGGGGAGGTCATTCCAGAGGGTGGGTGCCACCACAGAAAAGGCTCTCCCCCTAGGGATCGCCAGCCGACATTGTCTGGCCGACAGCACCCTGAGGAGGCCCTCTCTGTGGGAGCGAACTGGCCGGTGGGAGGCAGTTGGTGGCAGAAGGCGGTCCCGTAAGTACCCCGGCCCTAAGCCATGGAGCGCTTTAAAGGTAATCACCAACACCTTGAAGTGCACCTGGAAGTCCACCGGAAGCCAATGCAGCTCACGCAGAAGAGGTGTCACATGGAGCGCCCTGTCACTCCCATAATCCCGTGCGCAGCCGCATTCTGCACCAGTTGGAGCCTCCGGATGCACCCCAAGAGGAGCCCCATGTAGAGAGTGTTACAGTAGTCCAGACGAGAAGTGACGTGTGCTTGAGTGACCATGCGTAAGGAGTCCTGATCTAGAAAGGGGTGCAACTGGCGTATCAGGCAAACCTGATAAAAAGCCCCCCTGGCCACGGCCGTCGTATGCTCTTCTAAAGACAGCCGTGAGTCCAGGAGGACGCCCAAGTTGCGAGCCCTTTCCGTGGGGGCCAGTGATTCGCCCCCAATAACCAGCGATGGCGCCAGCTGGCTATACCGGGACGCCGGCCACAGCCACTCGGTCTTGGAAGGGTTGAGTCAAAGCCTGTTTCTCCCCATCCAGACCTGCACGGCTTCCAGGCACTGGGACATCACTTCCAAGGCATCGTTGGGATGGTCTGGGGTGAAGATGTACAGCTGGGTGTCGTCAGCGTACTGATGGAACTCCACCCCAAAACCACGGATGATCTCACCCAGCGGCTTCACATAAATGTTGAACAGGAGGAGTGAGAGGACCGAACCTTGTGGCACCCCACAAAGAAGGCGGCTCGGGGTCGACCGCTGCCTCCCTGTCAACACAGATTGCGACCGGTCGGAGAGATAGGAGGAGAACCATCGCAAAACGGTGCTTCCCACTCCTAATCCCCCCAACTGGCGCAACATGATACCATGGTCGATGGTATCAAAAGCCGCTGAGAGATCTAACAGGACCAGGATAGAGGAATAACTCCTACCCGAGCCCTTCAGAGATCATCCACCAACGTGACCAATGCCGTTTCCGTGCTGTATCCAGGCCTGAAGCTGGACTGGAGTGGATCTAAATAGACAACTTCATCCAGGTACTGGGGAAGCTACCGCGCCACCACACTCTCAACAACCTTCGTGATAAAACGAAGGTTGGAGACTGGACGATAGTTAACCAAAACAGCCGGATCCAGAGAGGGCTTCTTGAGGAGGGACCTCACCACCGCCTCTTTCAAGGCGGCTGGCAGGATATGAAAAAGCAAAATCACCTTGAAATATTTATGCTGTTTGTATGTACTCACTCTAAATACTTTTCTACTGAAAACACAATCAAGGTGCCAAGAGCATGCTTGCAGTGCCAATAAGACTGAACTTGCGGTTAGTATCAGGAATGACTGAGTGATGGCCATGTTGAAAGCATTTCTCTTTTTCTTTTCCATTATTGTTGCGGTGCTTCATTTTCTCTTTTCTTTCTGAATTCTCATTTTATTAAGATAATTTTTAAAATTCCAGAATTGGAGATAGTTCAGTTTGCCTCAGTTTTGGCCTTCCCCTTTCATTTCTTAACTTCTGTATCAGCGGTATTAACATATTTGTTTTTTTGAAAAAAAAATTCCCCATTGATTGAATAAAGGAAATTTGTACAGCCAAATGAAAGTGGTATAAATGCTGGATGGTTTCTTTCCCTTTTTAATTAAGGGGAAAAAAGGCTCAAATGCCTCAGCAAACGGAACTCCTGAAAACTTTTGACATTTGACTCTTAACATTGAATAGAAATATTGACAGGCTTTCAATTGCCCCCGCTAATAGGCAAGAATGGCTCTTAGCTTCTCTCGTCTTCTGGGTAAGGCTGATGGGATGAAATGCTGCCATGAGCTATTGTACTGTAGAGTTGATGGATGTTTCCAATCTGAATCCCCTGACAGAACAGTAAAATCTTGGCTTTGCATGCTGTGTACTGTTACCTGGTCAAAAAGAGAAACCTGACAAGTAACTAATGAATAGAGAGACCCGGCTGGCTGTGTTACCTCATTAGAGACAGATAAAATCGGTGATCTTTTCCTTGTTCTTATCTCTCACCTTAAAAGTGGATGAATGAGGGAGATTCTTGTATTCACATTTGAAACTTATCAGTAGTGAAAGAAGCAAACAGACAATATGGTATAATGGTTAATGGAGAACTATTTGAAGGCCACGTTCTGGAGGACTTTGGCATTGCCTCTCTTATTTTCTGGCCTAAATGTGCTTTGATTTTTGTATAACAGATGATTAGTATCTTGTTCCAGGCTAATATTTGGACACTGAGATATTTAGACATATGTTGGCCACAAAACCCCACCTGCTGCTGACATCCAGAGCTTCTGGATTTTGTCTTCTTTGTTGCTTTCTGCTCATTTCCCGCCCCCCCCCCAAGCAATTAATCCAATATAGGGGGGGAAGGAGTGGGGAGTAAAGAATGGTTGCCTTCCAAATCTTCCCATTTTGGACAGTGGATATGGATTGAGCAGGGATGGGTTCTAAATTTTTTTACTACCAGTTCTGTGGGCGTGGCTTATTTTGTGGGCGTGGCTTGATGGTCATGTGACAATTCTTTAGGATTTAGCAGAGGTACTGGTCTACCAGGCTTTTAACTGCTTGCAGAGCTGTACCGATCTACCCATTTAGTTTTTGCAGGCACTGATCTACTCATGTATTTTTGCAGGCACTGGTCTATCATTTGTTTTCTTTTAACTCTGATCAGCTGTAGGGCGGCCCTTTGAAGCCCCGTGGCAAGAGTTTAAACCGTTTTTTCTCTCTCTAGCCATCAGCTGGGACTCAGGAGGCAGCAATAGATTAGGGGTGGGGCCAAATAAAAGATAAGAATAACACGGGGAGGGGGGGTGGGGGGTGCGGGGGGGGCAGAACCGGTTCGGTGACATCATATCAACACTGCTACCAGCTCGGGAGAACCGGGCCGAACCCACCACTGGGATTGAGTCTACATGAAGGAGGTGAGTGAATGGGCATGAGATATAATGAGAGCAAAAAAAAGCCCATGGCTAGCAGGGGCTATCTTTATCAAGAGCCCTCAGAACTCTGGGGCTAACATTGATTATGTCAATCAGTGATATTCTGGGTATAAACAATGGTCATTGTGTGCAATGTAGAAGTAAAGTTGCACTTTCCATTGAATATTTCTTAAAATCCTAATCTGAATTTATCTCTGTATCTCAGTTGCACTCATGAATACAGCAGCAGCAAATAATTGAAATACATTCTCAACTCAGGTATGAAGTAAGTATAAAATAATGTTTTATACTTCCTTTTATACTTACTACATTTAAAACCAATATCTGTGCATTTGTTGATCTAGAATAATGTCCTTCTAAAGTTTTGACTTCTCACTGTCTGGGAAGTAGCAAATCTGCGACAGGAAGAGAGCTGCCTAAGTATTATCTAATATCAGCAAAAAGTTGGGGTGGCAGAGAGAAATGGAGAAATAAATTTATTCTTCCCGACATTGTACAGAAAGAATGAAACTATTAATGAGGCTAAAACTGCTTTCAAATCTTCCAAACCACTGAAGTTTGACTGCCTTTAGCTCTTTGTGATTTGTTTATGTGTTTCTTCTGCTTGTGAGGCTTTTTAAATTTAAGGCACAGAAACCAATGAGCTTCAAATCAAATTATATCAGACTGCATAGCTTTACATTTCAAAGAGCTTAAGGGAGAATGAGTGTAGCTCTGAGTATGATTCTTTATGTTGCTTTGCAGAAGCTGAGGTGACTTTTTTTTAAAAAAGATTGTATGATTACTGCTGGATTCTAAATCCCTGGCTACTTTTCTGCCAGTTATTTTATTTTACTTTAATTAATTAATTACTGAAATTCAAAAGGACTCTTAGCATCTTATATTCCCCCCTTGTAGGAAGAAAGATAAAAATAGAAACAGTATAATTACCTTATAACTGAAATTACAAAGAAAACCTTGACATTTGAGAAATCCTCAGACATTGAACAAATTCATAATCAAGTTCACCAGTAGTTCTACCCAGGGCTCTTGTAAAAACCCAAGTGTCAACGGCTTCCTTGAAGCTTAACAGAGCTTATCTCTACCGATTAAAGAAACTCTTAATGATGACCATTTATTTAAAAAATGTCAGTTAAAATAGTTTAATACTGGATCAAGGGAAGGGCATAGTGAAACTAATGCTGACTGGATTTGTGCAATGTTTCTGAATAAATGGGGAAGTACAGTTTCAGAATGCCCAGAGGTTTGAATGCCCAGGGGGGGTCTATGATTCATTAAAGGAGCCATGTCTCTTTCTACAACTGAAAATATCTGACGTCTATTTCTATGCCCGGAAATAATGTTTAAATCTATAACTTTTGTAGTAAATACTAATAGGTTCTACTTTCTCTTATGTCACACTAAATTATGATTAAATAAATCTTAATTGTAAACATAACTAATATAATTATCTAGATAATTGTTACCATGCTGATTTGGTTTTGTTTTTATATATCCCTTTAATGTTTATTAGTATCATTATTCAACAGCAAGTCTTCACTTTATCTTTGTCTTTTGAACATAAACAGTGTTTGAGTTCTTTAACACAGCACATTTCTTTCTTGTTACAAATGATAGACTTGAAATGTTCAGTGTGACTGGTTGTGAATTCCTAAATATTGAATTGTAAGAGTAAAGGCCTGAATCTTTGAATCTGAAGTGTGGAATGCACGCCATTCATGGTTCCTGCCCTCCCTGTTTTTCCATTTTATTATTTTATTTTATTTTATTTTATTTTATTTTATTTTATTTTATTTT
>WNWU01000041.1:10969102-11012246 GCA_012654045.1 Ptyas mucosa | reverse complement strand
TTATTTTATTTTATTTTATTTTATTTTATTTTATTTTATTTTATTTTATTTTATTTTATTTTATTTTATTATTTTATTTTGAATGATGAAGGTATTTGTGCCTTTTGGTGTTCTAGTCTTTACTGCAGCTATTCATATATAAGTCGCAGATGCTGATTTACTCCTTTTAAATAATAAAATTAAATGACTTTGGGAACCTCTTTCTGATCAATTGATTGTAGCACTTTAAATGTTAGTTGGAATGGATATAAAAAATTACAGAAGAGATTGGTTAAAGAGCAAATTGTAATCTGTTGAAAGAGAAGTGAGAATGTTGATTTCTGGGCAGGATTCAAAAACTAAGCTAACAGCGGTATTTAATACTAGGTCTTTTGACTTTTAATGATTGAATGCCTTGAAACAACATAGAATCTCAATATTGATTAAGGGAGAGGGCAACCATTTTAATTTTTACTTTGTAGCTTGCAGTTTGATTTTTTCAATTGATCTCTATTGATGAAAAACAATGATCCTGAGCTAGTTAATAGAAAGCATAGCTGCTGCAAAGGTCACAAGAATCAGTTTCTAACCTTTTCTTTCCTGGCTGCCTGCGTTTAGCTTTTGGGGGGAGGGAGGAAGAAACACTTACAAGAAGCTTGTTTTCTGTCTCAGCATCTCTCCTATCTGACAGCACAGGCTGGTAATTGGCTTGCCTTCCATCCTGGCACCACAGTGGAAAAGCTCTCAGCTAGTTCACTCTCTTTGGGTTAAAGTAATGAGACCGCCTGGGATAATTCACACAAGTCCCCAGCTGCGCTGATTGCTATTTGGGAGGTGGCTGATTGCAAAAAGGGAGAAGGACCACATAGGCTGCTGGCTTTCCTCAGTGCTCACTAGGCCGCCTTCCCCTTTTTGGGACTACTTTCCAACCACTCTTTAAGTCCTATGCTTCAAAATCTTTGTGTGAATAGTAATGTCTTATCTTATCTTTCAGACTATCACTCAGAGAGTGTTAAGCTCAGTTCTAAATAACAAATACAACAGCTGGGAAACATGCCTAGTCCTTAAAATTCCCTTCAGGGAATGAATAATTGTACTTAGCTTCTCTGAATTATCTTTTAGGAAAATGTTCTGTAATTTTTCATTCCACTTTTATTCTGGGTGGCAGTATTAAGTGCAGATTCTTTTTCTTTCTGAGTACCATTCACATTCCTGTGTACCATATTTTATAATAAGCAGTGGCCTTTTGAATTTTGCTTGATAAAAAAAAGTGAGTTTGTTCCACTGAATTAACCTACTGGTTATAGCTGCTTCAGGATTATTTAAAGACATCTCTGCATCTCTGAAATTTGAAATGGTCAATTCTCCTTTTAACCCTAATACTTCTTTATTTAATTGATTAGAATAATTAGATTTGCAGGCCATCAAATCTCCATGAGGCTTGAGTTGCATATAGAGAAGATTACATACCCAATATAATATAAAAAGAACAAAAATAATGGACAACCACCCAAGAAATGTAAAACATATCTAAAAAAACATAACATACCAAAGAGTTCACAAATCATCCCAGCCTGGGCCTGCTGGAAGAACCAATTCTTCACTGCTTCTTTTCAAATCAATTGATTAAAATAAGTATTCAGAATTCTTGAAACTTTATATATAGTGAAAAATTTGTTCCACTGCTTATCAAGATACCATTTATGATGAAAATATTGATATCCTCACTCTAGAAAATCCAGTTGGATTTCTTTAACTCTAGGATAAAATTCTTAAACTTAACATTCTCTTTCTGAATCTCATCTTGAATATGGTTTTAAAAGCCTTTTCCTCATGTTTGTTTGTTTTTTCAAAATTATTCCAGTTTCTTTCTATATATGTTATATATATATCAGTGGTGGGTTCCTCCCGGTTCTTCCCGGTTCCGCTGAGCCGGTAGCGGTGACGATATGACATCACCGAACCGGTTCTCTTTGTTCGGGAGCTAGGCCCTCCCGCCACCCCTACCACTCCCCTGCATTATTCTTACCTTTTATTTGGCCCCACCCCCAATCTATTGCTGCCTCCCGAGTCCCAGCTGATTGGCTAGAAGGAAAAAAACTGTTTAAACTCTTGCCGCGGGGCTTCAAAGGGCCGCCCTACAGCTGATGAGTAGTAAAAGGCAGTGTGGTGGTAGACTGGTGCTTCCAAAAACAAATGAGTAGACCGATGCCTGCAAAAATAAATGGGTAGACCAGTGCCTCCAAAAATAAATGGGTAGACCAGTGCCTCCAAAAACAAATGAGTAGACTGGTACAGTTCTGCAAGCAGTTAAAAGCCTGGTAGACCAGTACCTCTGATAAATCCTAAAGAATTGTCACATGACCATCAAGCCACACCCACAGAACCGGTAGTAAAAAAAATTAGAACCCACCCTAATATATATGTACTTTATATTATATATATGACATATGTAGTATTGAATATGTTTCTTTTTTTTTTAAGTTTTTATTGGTTAAAAATATACAATATTATAGTTTACAATATGTTTCTTATTCTAATCAATAACAATCATCCTAAAGTTTAAAGAAGCCATCTTCCATCTCAATAACTTTCTTTTTTCTTATCCTGTTACAGTTTGCTGATCATACTTCTTAATGTGGTATACAAAAAGAACACAATATGTAGAAAGTGATAGACTCTAGAGGCATCATTAACTGTGTTCTGTTTGTCTAAGAGCAGCCATGTAACCTCTGTTGTCTCTGCAACTGTGTGCGCCCTCTCATAAATACACATAATTTACAGGATCCACTGTTGTATTCTATGTTTGGAACCATTAGCAGTATTTTTCCCTTAGAAATCTTTTGGGAAATAGAGTTCATTGCTTCCTTATATAGATTTCTAAGGAGGTCTCAGTCAAGAGTTCTGGTAGATAAATTCAAACTAGTCAACTTGATAGATAGCAAAATAATAGTTTTTCCTCCTTTCAAAGAAACCATATACAGGTATTTCTCTTTACAGTTATATAGTTTATATAGCTCTATGTTGCAC
Organism: Ptyas mucosa; assembly: GCA_012654045.1. Lineage (NCBI taxonomy): Eukaryota > Metazoa > Chordata > Lepidosauria > Squamata > Colubridae > Ptyas > Ptyas mucosa. The sequence continues at coordinate 11,009,237 of WNWU01000041.1, read as the reverse complement.
ACACTACTTCTCTCTCTTTGTTGCACATATATTATCCACCTTATTACTCTTTCTGCCTCTTACTGTACGTGTTACTTTGTCTCTCTCACAAACATACTACCTTTTCTTTTTATATTTTCCTCAGATTAGATCTTGGTTCTTTTTCATATGACAAAGCTTTGCAATTGTTGGAAAAGCAAGCCAGAGATTTGTCTGGTGGCCATTCTATCTTTCATATATCTTTATCATTCACCCAACATTTCAAAGCAATCAACAAAAGCTCTCTTTAAAAACTCTCTACCCTTCAAAATTATTTTAATGACTAACTACACAAAGTAATTATAACTTCTTTTTAAAATTCATCTGATCTCTTTTGATAAACATCTGTACTGGTCTTCATCCATTATTGCCCAACAATGAATTAAAGCTATCTCTTTACAAATAGTCCTAGAGCCTACAACATATTGCCTGGCATCATTGTCATCTTATTGTCTTTCTCCTTCTTTGTTTTGACAAAAACTTTTTGGTAGTTTTAAAAAACAGCCAATACATCATTATTACTGAAAATAGAAGGCATGAGAAAGAGGAAGAAAATACTGCAGTTATGCTAATTCCAGTGGGAGATTCCATTTTATGCAAGAAAATTTTCTGTCACCATTTAGTACTTTTAAAAACAAAGGTGCAACAAATATGGCCTTGGGCGTTTGCGCATGACCCACCGGTATTCCTAATGCAGTCCAGAATGGGTGGTGCCAAACATGTCAGCCATGACATGCCTGCTTCACCCTTTAAAACCCCTAATCCTTTCACAAAATTTATCTGGTCATTTATCTGACATGTTTGTTAAAACAGATGTGACCTTTTGGCCCTGTACAAGTCATAAACTATTATTTATGTTTTAAATTTAAAGTTATGAGATCAGTGATGTGAATTAAATATGAAGGTAAATATTGTTGCTTACGTCTATTTTTTTTTCTGTTCCACGCAAACTACCTTGAAAGTGAAACATGGGAGTGCACATAAATAGTACAAAGGAATAATGTTTAGGTGCATAATTTGTATAGTTAAGTTGTAGACTGGAATTAAATATGAATTTATTATACTTATAGGCAATAGGAAACTTCAATAGGTTATTCCCAAGAGAAAAGAGCAATGCATTAAATTTGAATGTGCCCTTTTCTGTTTACCCTTTTCATTCAGTGCAGATGGGGAAAGGGGGAGATTCTTCTATTTGATAATGAACAAGGTCAGCGTTTGCAATCTGAAGAGATTGCCTAAACAGGCTCACGAGTAAAAACAATCCTGTATAGGAAGTGCTTTCTACATTTTTTGAACAGCCAGCCTTGTTGCAAAAACCTCTTTCTTAGGCTTGAAGGACTGGCAGGGTAATTTGTTAGGTCATGCAACTCACAGAGAGAAGGGGAATGAATAGCTTTCTACACATATGTATAATCTGTCCAAGGTGATGGTCACTGCAGGCCCTGAATTAGATTGACTTCTCGGATTGCAAGGCATTCATATTGCAGTATTCACACTTGCACAATGTTGCACTTAAAGGATTTTACCAAGTTGGACAGCTGTCACTTCCCGGTTCATCTGGTTATACAGTTGTATATGTCTGTGCGTGTATACTAGAATGCAACCTCCTCAAAGTGTGATGGAGACAGATGAGGTGTAAATTGCATAGTGGACTGTATTCTTTAGGTGAAAATTAAAAACTTTCCTGCTTTTTGTGCCAGTGTTTCTCACTTTCCAGCTTCCTGCAGGTTTTAAATTGTTTATCCCCGCCTTTTACTGCAGAAGAAATATTATACACTGATTCTTTCTTTGTTTCCAGTGGGAAATATTATACACTGATTCTTCCTGTTTCCAGTGCTTGGACTTATTATTGACCCTCAAGATGCTTGCCTTACATTTGTCCTAGCAGAAAGTTTATCTTAAATCTAAATTTAAGCTATTCTTCAAAAATTTGATAGTTATCTTTGGATGCAGAATTGTAAACAAAAGATTTGCTGGTTTATTGTTAGGCCATTGATCCGCCTTTGATACCCTGAATGTGTACCATACATTTTTCAACTTCTAGTTGATTGGATGCAGGGAAGAGTGTATTAGATTGCAAAGTAGACTATAGATTAGGGTTCCTAGTTGGCTTACTAAGTGAGAACACCTAGGATAAAATCAAACTTTGATTGCAACAGTGGTTTACTAGCCAAAATGTAGCCAAATTGACTCACATTCTCCTTACTGCGTGCAACTTGGGTATGGTTAAAGTTAAAAACCTAGCCTGACCAGAAGCATAAAGATTGGTGGAAATAAAAATAAATTGGCGTATCTGGTTATGACAAAGAAATGTGGAAAATTGTGACTTGAAATGTATAACATGAGCATGGCAACAAGCTTATATTAACAAATGAAATTTTAAATGAATAAAATGTATTTTGTAAGACTGCAATTAAAAGAAAGGGGAAGTATATACAGTAGTACATCTTTATTATTTATTTTAATACAAGGAAATTAAAAAGGATAAAAAAGAAAAAATAGAAGTAAATATTGTAATATATATATAATCACACTTTTTAAACAATGTGTTAAGCCTTGACCCCACAGAATAATAATAATTAGTCTTTTCATTATATCTCTTTAAGAGCTAATTCAGGGTGGCTCTGTTTTTCCATCATAAAAGAGTAATTCTGTTCGCTTTGTCCCAGCTAAATAAATCTACAGTTCTTCATATAATGATAGATTCAGAGTGATATAATTCAGAACCATATTCACATCATTAAACTAAAGCACCTTCCCAAATTTATATTAAGAAATCAATGAATATTAAAATTTAAAAAAGGATAATGGAACAATATAATATTATAAGGATAATATGTGTAAGTGTCCTCTCCATCATTTTATATTTCCAGAATAATGATGCTAGCATCCAAACTTTATTAAACTAAATTCCTCTTTCAACAAAATGATTTAAAATTTTATTGGCAATTAGCCGATTTAAAGTATGAATACTCCTATTACCCTGTTAATGTAAAAAAATAAAAATAAAATAACACCAGCAATTTTTAGATGGGGATTGTCCCTAAATTTATCAGGTGAATAAAGATCAAAATTATATTTCCAAATAAAGTTAAATTTTATACTTTTATCAAAATATATTTCAAATAAAGTTTGCCAAATTTAATATTGGAAATACAATAGAAACTTGAATGCAAAAAGAACCTAGCCCCTACCATGAGGTCAGGGGAATCATGAACAATTTTTTACAATGGATTTGGGACTTGATCACTTGACTTTCATAGAGAAATGGAAGTTTAACCAATGCTAATACCTGAAAATCTGTAAGATTAAAATCCCCCTCAATACAAATTTTGTCAAGAGTGTTAATGACTTATACACTCTGCTTGAAATACATTAAAGTTGTTAAAATGGAAATCCCTTTGAGTTATATCAAACTTGATGTAATATTATTTTTTATAATATTTAACTTTTGCCATAAATTCACTGGGATTTTAAACTAGTTATATTAAAATCAATCTGAGATGAACAGTTTGAAATATTCACATCTAGTTAACTGATTTTCCCCCTTGGATAATTATTTCAAAATATTTAATGAAACGTAAAGCACCGAGTTAGTCTTAGCTTTTACAGGTTAGCACAGATACCATAAAGCCTAGAACAATGATGACTAATCTTTTTACCATCTCGTGCCAGGAGCGGGGGAGGGGGGTTGCGCATGGATGCCCACACCCATAATTTTATGCGCCCGGCCCCCACGCATATGTGCATGACACCCCCCTGCTCCCCCGTTCCTGGCACGCGATGGCACAGTAGGCCCATTTTTTGCTCTCCCCAGCCTCCAGAACCTTTATAGGAGTCTGGGGAGGTTGAAAACGGCCTTCCCCATCCCTCCAGACGCCCTCTGGAGGCCAAAAACGGCCCCTTTGCCAACTTCCGATGGCACAGGAAGGCCCATTTTTCTCTCTCCCCAGCTTCCAGAGCCTTTCTAGGAGTCTGTGGAGAGCGAAAACGGCCTTTCCCACCTCCTCAGAGGCCTTATGGAAGGTGGAAACGGCTCATTTGTCAACTTCTGGTGGGACCAGAAGGCCTGTTTTTTTGCTCTCCCCAGCCTCCAGAGCCTTTCTAGGAGTCTGGGGAGGGCGAAACAGCCTTTCCCACCTCCCTAGAGGCCCTCCAGAGGCCGAAAATGGCCCATTTGCCAACTTCTGGTCCCACTGGAAGTTGGCAAACGGGCCATTTCTGACCCGTTCCAGGTGATTTTCTCTGACCTCAAGAACTGCTTGTCATTGATGACATTTGTGGACCAACAGAAATGATCTTGGCATCAGTTCCTTGATCTTGGCATCAGTTATTCTTGGAAACATCTATCTCAAATAACAAAAATCTTCACCTTTCTTGTTTACCACTTTCACAATTTTTTTCATCAGTCCGAGTTTAATGTGAAGCGGAGGCAAAATAATTTTGTTGGGTCATCAAGTGGTTCTTGTGCCATGTTTTTCTCTCCTGGAACCAAATTCTTTTGGACTCCAAGATCCTTCTCATAATTATTACCATTGAGCCAGATACCACCTATCCTATCCATGTGCATTTGGTTTTTCTTGCCTTAGTGTAGAACCTTACTTTCCACACCATTGAATTTCATTATGTTAGATAGGGCCCAGTGTTCAAGTCTGTTGAGATCCTTCTGTATTAGTTCTGTAGTTTGTTGATTTATTTATTTATGCCTTTATTATTTTTATAAATAATTCAAGTTGGTGAACATACCTAATGCTTCTTCTTCTTCCTATTTTTCTTTTTCTATTTCTTTTCCTTTTCCTATTTTTCCCAAAGTAGCAACCCTGTGAGGTGAGTTGGATTGAGAGAATGACTGGCTCAAAGACACCCAGATGTCTTTCATGCCTAAGACAGGACTGGAATTTATTTCTCCTGGCTTCTAATCTGGTACCTTAGAATATGTGACACAGCAAAATAGACTGGCTATTGAAACATATATAGTATGGAATAACTTATTTCATCTCTGAGTGATCATTTTGCTTGCTGCTGTGCAGTGAGATGTAATTGAATTCCATGAGATGTCTCTTGAATACCATCTCTTGAAGATGGTATTCAAGAGAGGGGATATGGTCTCCATGCAAAAATCTATTCTAAAATAGATAAAAAATCTATTTTAAAGAGTAAGTACAAAAGAAATGTATTGGCTGCTGAAGGTAAATCACAATTAGGTGGAAACAGGATGTAATAGATTAGGTTATTTTAAATGGGGAAGGAAAGAGTAATTTAGGTTATGATATGTTAAAACAGAAGAGGTGGGGAATAATTATACTATTCTAAAATATAATTTTATTTTATTTTTTAGAGAGCTTAAACATTTCTAGTCTTAGATGACTGAGGTGGATAGTGGATGGATTCCAATGTACCTCCTTTCATGAGACAATCACTCACTTTTCAACAGGGCTATTACCCCATCAGGCCATGAGTGAATTACATTCTCTGTGTTAGGAGGGTGGGAGTTAGAGACAAGGAGGGATGAATTTTAAACCAATTAGAATAAATCTTTCTGCAAATGTTGTGGGCTTCTATTTGTATTCCACAGGGCCTTGTTACAAATAATGAAAAAGTAATGACTGGTTTTAATGAGGCGGAGAATTATCTCTAGGCAAGAGATATCATTTAATCAGCAATTGCTTTTATCTATTTTAAATTGTGTCTAGTGATGCAGAAGTTAAGACATGAAAAAAGGTTTTATATAATGTTGGAGACAGAGGGTGCCTTTTTATCTCCCCTTTTTTCAGAGCTTTAGATCTTGAAAAAGCTGCATTGGGGGCTGAAAAAATAATAAAAAGAAAGATAAGGAATGGATTATTATGGTTCGTTCGCAAATGAAAGGTCTGCTGTGGATGTTTGATCTCTTCATAATAATTGTGATATGAATACCAGGAAGGAATTGGTGGAGTTTCTGTCTTGTCAAAGATGGAAAGGGGATCCTGAGTGCTCTATAGTCTGGAAATAAAACATATTTTAGTGAGAAAATACATTTTTATTTATTCTGATTCTGTTGTTTTTTCTTTTATATTTGCCCATCCTCCATCAAAATATTATCAACTTATTCTATATCAAAATACTTAAAATAATTACAGTTATTGTCCTTTATAAATAGCAGTAGCACTTAGACTTACATACTACTTCACAGTGTTTTACAGCCCTCTCTAAGTGATTTACAGAGTCAGCATATTACCCCCAACAATCTACTGGAGGTCCTCTGAAGATAGATTTACACTTTACATCCAAACCCTCCAAATCATGTCATTAAAACTGTCCATATTCTTTCTGTAGGAAAGTGATAAAGTACTCATCCAAAATTAAACTTTTGTGGGGTCCTACAAGTCCTTGTATCCTTCTACTGAATAACTTCTGGAATGCGTACTCAAATCCTATAGGTGAATTCTGTAAAAGAGTTCTCCCTCCTTCCTATTTGCACTTTATTTTCCTTTCCTGAGTGTCTATTACATTTGAAATGGGTAGGCTATCAACCATAATATGCTTTTAAAACCAATCTGGAAAGCTCTTTTCACCCCAGTTTTCAATGCTTTTTTATTGTTGTTGTTGTACATTTTACAAATTATCATTTGCAGATTTTGGATGTAATAACCATGTACAATTTACTGCTAAATTGGAAGTGAGAGGGAAATCAAAGAGGGAGCATCTGGCTTGTTGAGATGTTGCCAATCATGCATAAACTATGAATCCATTGGAACTGTAATACAACCAGTTGACTGATGTTCTTCCCATATCCAACAGAAGAGACCTATGTGGCCAGAAGGATCAGTATTGTGAAGAAACATTTTCTCCATCATTTTTTTGTATTTATTTTATTAGAGAATAGCATTGTGGAATGTAGCAATGTATCTAGTGGGCTGGCTTACCACGAGATGGAAGATTGAAGAGAAATAAATATTACCATTTAATAAATAATAGTATAAGTCTTATATTCTAGTTAGCATATTTCACATAACTACACCTATATGCATCCTATGGTATTCAATGCTTGAGGAGGGAGACTATAATGAGGATAATGCTTATTTTTCTATTATTATAGTGGCTAAAACAAGTGCAAAATTAATTTTGAAATATCAGTTTTGAAGATTTAGATTACTAAAATTAAATTTGATTCAATGTGCAGCAACAACATCTATTTTAAACTTTATAATTTGAAGGAAAATTAGTTCGAAAGCATGCAAATGCAAGTAGATAAATAGGTACCATTTTGGTGAGAAGATAACAGCATTATGTGTGCCTCAGCATATTGTCATGCCGGCCTCATGACCACGGAAACATCTTCAGACAATGCTGGCTCCCTTAGCTAGGAAACAGATGAGTAGTGTCCCCTAGAGTCAGATTCGACTGGACAGGGAAAGCCTTTACCGTTTTATATATATCCACATGCTGATTTCCAGTCTAATCACACCAGTTTCATGACAAAGGCACACTTTCTGCCACTTAATAGCCTTTAGTAATTTAGATCGTATTTTCTTGAAGTGGGCAAAAGAGCTACATGGGCCTAAATGGGGATCAAATAAGATATGCATGTTAGCTTTTGCTGAAGGTACTTTTAAAAGCAGATGATATAAATAATGAAAAGATTGCAGTCTTAATGCAAAATTGCAGTCAATTTTGGAGCATTTTAAACTATACAATCCCAATAATCCTATGCTTATTGGAGAAGTCAAATACCATCTCAAAATGTTTAAAGATGTTAACTTGATCCTCAAATGTTCATTCATCAGCCAAGTATAGACTTGGGGCATCTGGTAAGTATTTATTTATTAGCTAGATTCCATCCTGCTTTTATTACTTTAGAAGTAACTCAAAGCAAACGAACATATAGTGCATAATATTCTTTCTTCTTCCTATTTTTCCCATAACAAACACCATTGTGAGGTGGGTTGGGCTGGGAGAAAGTGACTGGCCCAATTTCACTCAGCTGGCTTTCATGCCTAAAACAGAACTAGAATTCACAGTGTAATATGGTTGGGAAGTAACCACCAGAAGGTTGACTATCAGCGAAGAACATTTGTAAAGAAGGATCCAAGCCAAGTTGATCTGGATCCCAGTTCTGGAAGAACTTTTTTTCGTGTGTGTTTTTACTGGCTCCAAATAGGATTGCAGAGTCATCTTTTCACTTCCCCAATCTCCCAATCAGATATTTGTTCTTACAGTTACCTATTCCTTTTATTGGTGAAGTGTCATCACTATGCAGATTACACCAGGGATGAAATGCTCCTGGTTCGGACCGGAGATCCGGTAGCGATGGAGGCAGGTGGTTCGGAGAACTGGTAGCAAAAATCCCTGCCCACCCCCCCATGCCCAGCTGAGCCGCACGATCATCAGAGGCTTTAAAAAAATTTTTTTAAAGCATTTTTTCTACAACCTCTTCGGCTGAAAAAATGCTTTTAAAGGTAAAAAAAAAAGCCTCTGATGATCGCGTGGCTCAGCTGGGATCATCAGAGGCTTTTAAAAGCATTTTTTCTACAACCTCTTCAGCCACACCCACAGAACCGGTAGTAACAAATTTTAGATTTCACCACTGGATTACACCCAGTTGCCAACATTGACAACCTAGAGATTCTGTGGAAGATATTAATAGATGTTTGGAGGCTGTAAGGATTTGAATGGGACAAAACTACTCAGATTAAATTATTCCAAGTTGGAAGTGCTCTTTGTCAGGTTCTGACAGTCTTGATTACTTATTTTTTGTGCTACATTCCCCAGAAAGAGTTTATGTGACTTGAGGGTACTCTGGGATTCTCAATTGTTGTTGAAACAGAGAGAAGCTGTTGCTGGGGAGCCTTAAACCTGGTATGGTTTGATGCATCAATTATCACCTTACTTGTACAGGATGCCTCACAACAGTTACTCATGTCTTGAGCACAACCTAGTTAGAGTACTATAACACATTTTATGTTCAGCTGCCTTTGGAGATGAGATATACAAATGCAGGTTGCAGCAAGACTGCTAATGGAGCAGAGATGAGATGAGTAATATGGATTTTGAAATCATATTGCACTATGTATTTAAAGATAATGGCCTGCATTGTGAATTGATTTGCAACTCAATTTACAATATTGATCATTACATATTTGCAACTAATTGGAGACTTTATGCAACATAGAAGCATAATCTTAAATGTTTAACTAATACCCCACATATATTTTGCAGTGCAAAAATATGCCTAGGGACAAGTGACATTGTTTTATGACTTGTACTCTAATGCACATTTACATGATGGGATAGCTTTTACAATGAATTCATGTCTTGTTGAATGTGTAAATAAGTGAATAAATGTGAATATGATCAGGTAATTTCAAGTTGTTTTTAAATCTCTGGCGATTTAAAAAATATATACTAAACTTTTCTGAAAATATAATTATGTTTCTTCTTTTTGGTTGAGTCACACATACTCATAAACTGAAACCTAAAAAGATATTATGGTGCTTATATAGTTGGGTATAGGAGTGCAATAAGAAAGCGAAATACCCACATTAATTCTATGCTTGATCCAAATAAAATACAGGATTATATTTCTTAGATTGTACTATTTGTTTTTTAATCTCTGGATCTGCTAGGAGCAATAATAGCAAATAAAATCCATGTCTTATTATGTCATTGATTATTTTTGCCTGCAAACTATATTTGAATCTTTTGGGATGTTCTGTGAGCATAGAACACAATTAGACTTGCAAGGTTCTGTTGTTATAGCCAATCTCAATAAAAATAGTTTTAACCCATCTAGTCCACCTAGTGGGCATAGTAAGTATCTTTAACAAGCTCAGGAAAGGACACCCTCTAAACAGCATAGCATTTAATGGGTGAAAATCATTAATGGCATAGAAGGTGCTCCAAATGGCCCTCTTACTCTCAGCTGTGTGCTTAACAAAAAAAAAAAGAAGAAGAAAGAGAATGTAGAACATGTTATGCTGCAGAAGAAGATTCCCAGCCAGTTCAGGGGATTACAAGATTACAAGACTACAGTCACACTTATTTAAGCGTGAAAAGAATTAGTTTTACTGATGAATTATTATCCTTCAATCTGCAAGGGGAACTCAGGTTACTTTGCAAAGAGGGTTGTTGAGATCAGGCATGGTTGAAGCCTGTAGCTGTGCTGCACTGCTCCATTTAGATAGCAATTTGAAGGACAATCACACAAAAACTACATGTTCCAAAATGATGACACTTGCTTACAAACACTATTTATAATACATTATTATTAATGCAGCAGGGACATTCTATGGTAGCTTCCACTGTTTGTACCAGAGCTGTTGACAACCTACTTCCAGTCACTCTGGAATCAGCCATTTCTGACCTTTTAATGATAAAATTTTAATACAACAGGTAAATTTTAATCCTAAATAGTTATGTCATCATCGCTGCCTGATTTTCATATGGCAATATTTTCCAGAGAATTCTCACACTATACTATATCAGATATATTTTTTATAAGACAGCATATATGAAAAAATACACATATCTCTTACATTTCTATAGCTATCCAGTTCTAAACTTTTATGTACAAGTTAAAAGCAATATAAGAATCTTATTTGTTCTAGAAAATACTGCCTTCTGAACAGAAAACAATGTGTGTATATATGTGTGTGTGTTGTCTTTGTTCCTTCTTTTCCTTTCTTCAATTTCTTAGTTGGTTCTCAAGGCCGTCATCATGTAAGATCTTAGGGTTTTCATAATTTTCTAGAGAAAAAATATCAGGGTATTAGATTTTAGTATTTATTAAACTTTATTTAATCAACTAGAAATATACAACTGACAACAACTGAACTCACTAAATGTCAGACTAACAGCCTACATAAATTAAATCAATGAGTTAACATAGAAAATAAAATGCATTAGGTTTTCACAATCAATTATTATTTTTAAACAAGAAGAAAATAGGACCAGACTAAAGCTATTAAAACTCGTACCAGTGATTGTGCGTAAATTGCATCCTGGAATTTTCTTTTACTTATAATGTATTTTGTATATAGCATAATGTAAAGTGTCATGGCATATTTAAGCTGCAAGAGAAGAGAGAAAAATCCACAGCTTCTTGACATTTCAATATCCATGGTGACAAAATAATGTAGGAACAACAAGCTTCAACAACAAGCTTCAAGGAAACAGCTCTTCTTTGGCTTTAGAGGGCAAACTTCCTATTGTAAATTAGTAAATTAGTATTGTAAGAATCGGGCATGGAAATATCCTAAATGTGGGTAATCATGGGACCATCTGAGATCCTGTAAATTTTAAACTACATTCTTAGATTTATCAAGCATATGTGAATTAATGGAACAATAAGTTTCTTTAGAAGGCACTTTGCTTGTACCAGTTTTCCCAGTGCATTTTGCAGCTACAGAATATTGTGTCATGCATGGTGAAAATGAAACCCATCGTGAAGTGATGCTGGGCACTAGAAATGTATTATCCTGGCATCTTTAATCTTAACATACAGAATTTCAGTAACAGTAGACTCTAATCACTGTGAAATCTGTTCCCTGAAGACAAAACCTTTCAATGTTCAGATTGTTTTCTTCAGATGCTAGTAAATGAATATAATGAACAAAATTATTTTGCTTCTTGTCACATTCATTTAATCCACATTTGCCTTACAAACCACCCTTGACATTGTTCCCTTCATCATAGGGCAATTGTTGCCACATTATTATCCATGTATATGGATGACCTTAATGTTTTATTGGTACATGGCCTTTATTTTGTCCCTTTCCACAGTTGCTTCATTCTTCAGGCTTTTCATCACAGATCTTGACCCCTTGGACTATGAAAAAACAATTAAAATTTAAATCCTTTTAAACAAAGGCTTATGGTGGGGTACAGATTAGGTTATATTTTACTGTGATTTAAAGTTGAATGAATAATCTGTGAATGTTGACATATGAAACATGTGTAAGTAGTATTTTAATTTTTAAGCAGCTGAATCTGTCCAAGCCATTCCTTTAGTGCTCATGTTTGCCTTATGTTTCCAACAAAGTAGAACAGGACGACTGTGCTGACTGAACAAATTCTTCTTATATATCAGCACAGTCGTCCTGTTCGACTTTGTTGGGACACTGAAGAATTGCCAAGAATCCAAATTTTGATCTCATGACCATGGGGATGCTGCAGTGGATGTAAGTGTAAAAACTGGTCATAAGTCACTTTTTTCAGTGCTGTTGTAACTTCGAATGGTCACTAAATGAACTGTTGTAAGTCAAGGACTATCTGTAACTATCTCCTTCATCCCTTCATAAACAATTTTAGTAGCTTATCACCATCAATGGAACAACTTGCCTCCAGAAGTTGTAAACGCTCCAACACTGGAAGTTTGTTAAATTATAAATTATTGTTAAATCAGTACAATATATCCTCTTTCACCCCATAACTCATCTTTTAACTAAAAAATAAAATCCAAAACCCCCTCATCATTCTTTCTCAGTAAAAGTCCAGTAAGGGAAGCCAGATGTAACTAATCTTCTATTTTAATCTTGAGTAAATAAGTCAACCTTGTATTCTTTCCCTGTACTTTTAACTATCTGCATTTTAGCCCTTCAGATATAATCCCAGAACTTGATTCTGATAATCTTTTTTTGTTCCCAAGAATTTTTCGGAACTTTGACAGATCATTAGGTAAAATTTGTCTTTTTTAAAAATCACTTCTTACAAAGTCTTTCAAGACCTTAATAAACTTATTTTGTATATTCAATAAGAGAAGCTTATCCAAATCAGTTTTCTGGTTTAGTAATTGTACATCTCACTTAAGTATGAGGACCCAGATTGTGGGGGCAATAAGCTGACTTTGTATAAATATACAAAAGTATGAAGGCTATTGCTTAACACATTGTAAGCTGCCCTGAGTCTCCGGAGAAGGGCGGCATATAAATCAAATTAAAAAAAAAAAGTAATGAAATCCACTGATTTTATTTATATATCCAATGCATCTTTTTTCATTTCCTTCTCATTGCTTAACACATTTAAATTCACTTTCAAATTAATTTCAATCTCATCTGGTGTATGTTGTTCTTTTTCTGCAACTTCATTAACATACAATTTGTCGTATTAACTAATTTCAAAGACCAATATTCAAAAATATTCATCAGAGCTTTTTGCTCCATTCTTTATTAACAAAACAAAATTATTATCCTCTAGCTCCCTCTAATGTGAAACCTTCAAGGTTACATTATCATGTTTCCTGTTAAAAATATCCAAACAATTGCCGTTTCCTACAGGAAGTTCAAAATTATAATTCCAAGTCCATTTGGAGTTTTAATATCTTATTAACTTTCTAAAATCCATATTCTAAGTATCTTTTTGCTATTTAAGAAAAAAAATATTTTGCCAGAATTTTAAAATCACAAAAAATATTTCCCCAAGAAGCCTGAAGCATCTTAATTTTTCCAAAGCAATAGAAAAAAAAATCTGAGAAGTAATTAAAAAGTAAAAAGATTATGTTATAAGCATGAGCTTAGATGGTATCCCTTGACTCCCAGCCACTCAACTCATAAGCAATTCCTGGGGTCTGCTCATGAGGAGCAGCTGTCTGGAGTCATGTGGGTTATCTCAGCTATCTCTCCTTCCTCTGGAGAGATTTTACCAGTCCAGATCCAGCATTCAGCCATGATTTTCCTCATAAATGCTGCCCTGTTGTCAGCAGGACATCAGTTCGCCATAGCACTCACCAGAAGTCTATGATTCAATTTATATTTTAATGAATTCAGGTTAAGCTTTAAATTACATTTTAATTAGAGCAAGCGCCTGTTGCTAGCAATTAAGAAGGCCTCCTCAGTGGAAGAGAGAGCAGCAGCAGTTGAGCAGGAGTTGTGGGGGAGGATTTCAGTCAGGGTGACTGAAAAAATGGAAAGTGATCCCATCCTGGTCCCTGACAGCTAGTAGATGACAGACTAGAAGATATTGGAGCTCAGTAATGAGGATTTTGAAGATGTAGGGGAAAAAAGGTGTCCTAGAGTCTGAATGAGGAATCATTTGTTAATCCTTTCTTTTTCCTTTGGGCCCATTACCTCTTTATATTCTGGGCAGTTCCCTTAAGGTGATGAGATATCTCATGAAAATAGATTGATATCTTATTTTTAGTTATTTAATTCATGCCTTTAGAATTATTATTTAGATTTTTTTTAATCCTGCCTTATAAATAACTCAAGGCAGTGAACTCCCTCCTTCTGTTTTCCCCATAACAGCCAACACAGTGAGATGAATGGGGCTGAGAAAGAGTGTCTGGCCTGAAGTTACCCAACTGGCTTGCTATAGTCTGCAGTAGTGCAAATTGTACATGAGATACTTTGACTCTTCTATTTCCTTCATCCTACTATTGTATAAGGAATTCCCCCTGAGAAAGTGGCATGCATGTTTGAACAATAGGATGACTTGTAGCTTGTAGTGGTTGAGAGGAGAGGACTCATATGTTCTTTGACTGCCAGAATCAGGGGCAGGTTCCAAATCCTATCACTACCAGTTTGCTCATGTGTGTGAGCGTGCTTGTGTGCACGGCGCTTCTGTGCATGGGCAGAAGCTTCTGCACCTGTGCAGAAGCATCCGGGCAGTGTTGTGGTCCGCCAGCAGCCCGCGGACCTGACAGTGGAGTCAGACAATGACGAGGCTGGGGAGGACAATGGGCCAGTCCTGGAAAGGCCCAGACGAGGGCTCTGCGTTGGAGGCAGAGATGGGGCCAGGGCCATCTGGGAGCGATGCATGGACTCCGGAACCTCCAGAGGCAGACAGCAGAGAGGCAGAGGAACAGGAGGAGCCTGTTCCTAGTGCATGCATGTGAAGAGCTCCCAGAAGGCAAGAGCAGCTGAAGCAAAAAGGACGACTTGGGAATAAGGCCAGAAGATGATTGGCCACTCCCATAAGGCTTAAAAGAGCAGCAATGAGCCGCTGCTACTGGTTCACCTGATCCGGTGCGAACTGATAGCAACCCACCACTGGCCAGAACTATTCCAGAACTGAGAACAATTCTGTCATCCTTCCTCTACTTGATGCCCTCCAGATGTTACACTGACTTCTCAATGTATCTGGGGAATCAAGTAAGGAATATTTTGTAGGTTAGTATAACATGTTTTTACTTTCTAAACATGTTCAACTTTGAGGGGGTCGTTGGTACTCTCTGAGCTTGGTTGTTTTCTTGCAAATGTTTCATCACCCAAACTAGGCAACATCATCAGTGATAGTAAGGAGTGGGGTTTGCTCGTAGTTTATATTCTAGTGGTTTTCCCTGTCAGTGTTGTTGGTGTTAGTGAGGTGGTCTTAAAGATACTTCGGTTGGGCTGTTTACTGTTAGCTTCTTCAGCAGTTCCTTGATTGGAATATTGTTTACTTGCAGGATCAAATCTGAATCAGTCACTGGGACCAGTGCACATTTTCTGGAAAGAGAGAGGTACCCTGATGATGGGCTCTATCATGACTCTGAAAGCTTAGAAGAATAAACCTCTGGTTCTGGTGACCAACTCAGATTGGGTCCTGCAACATTATCCTGGGACAGATATCGTTACCTTCATTGTTTACTTGACTGTTGGTCTGATGTTAATTTTGGAGAATCTATGCTCATCTGGGCGCTGATTGCCGGTGGGGGAGGTGTTTTGGTCTTTGTGTTCCCTTTTTGGCTTGTTGATTGTGTCTTTTGCATAGTATGTAGATACTGTTTATGTCTGTGTGTCTATTGATGGCTATTTTGTCAGAATGCCAGGCTTCTATTCAACTTTATGAGAAAACAGGGTACGTGCTTGTTGAATTGGAATGGGAAGGCATTCTAAATGCAAAATTCCATAATTTAGCAAGCCGTACTGTGTACAATTTGACTGTATATTGATTTTAATTAAATATGTTAAAAGAGTATGATGTTGCATTGGAGGGAACTACTAAGGGTTTTAGGCATGGCTTCCAGAAATTTTGTTACATATTGCCAGTACCGCATTTTGCTTTTGTAACTGCTTTAAAATTGATGGAAAAAAATGCTGTTGACATTGGACTAAGCAAGGAAGAAAGCTTTGTACATTTATCATATGGTCAGATATTTATACTATAAATTGTACTGAAATTAGCTTTATTTATCTATTTATATAGATTTAAAATATGATCAGCTAGTACATTACCATTGGGGAAAATGAAACAGAGCTTTAACTGTTCTGACCTGTGTTGTCATATTCGTATTTTACGAATTTGCATAGATTTGTCACTGTTTTCTTTTCTAGGATTATCTCTTGATTTCTACTGTACATTATCCATCTTTATTTTCTTGAGTTCAAGAAAGTAGAATTATTGATTACATTCATTTTTTTATCTTCAATTATAAGTTAACTAGATATGCTGACTGAAATTATCTTTGTGTTTTTAATATTTAATATTAACTCAAGACTTTTTACTTTTTGATTTTTACTTTCATATGGAGCTCCTGCAACTTTTTTTTTAATGTTTCTGTCTCTAGTTTTGGTTACAGTTGTCTTGTATTCCAGTCCTGCCACTTTTCAGATATAGCTGCTGTTTAGATATGATAACAATATACATCCTTGTTTCACTTCCTTTTCCATTTGAAATTACCCCATTTTACTATATTCAGCTTTGGCATTATCTTCTTATTCATTGCACAAGTTATTTAGAACAACAATTATATGTTCATGCACATCTACTGGCCTCTGTATATCCTGTCTTTTGGATACGATCTGGTATGATCTGCAGAGAAGCCTTGTTTAAGTCAGTAAAGGAAAGGTAAATCTCCTTATTTTCTCTTGCTCTCTCTCCATTATCCCTCAGATTTTCTAAAACCCTTTTCTAAAATCTGCTTGTTTATTATCTCCACGCCTAGCTGTGCTCCTTTTTTTGTGAGATCTTAACTTCATGTATTTGTGTGAAATTAATGCAATTTAAAAAAAAAATGCAAGTAGAAAAATAGGGACCACCTTTGGAGGGAAGATAACAGTGTTCCATGCACCTCTGGCATTTAGTCATGCTGGCCACATGACCACGGAGACGTCTTCAGGCAGCGCTGGCTCTTTGGCTTTGAAACGGAGATGAGCACCACCCCCTAGAGTCGAGAACGACTAGCACATATGTGCGAGGGGAACCTTTACCTTAATGCTATAGTTTGGCAATTTGCATGTTCTTGTCATTTCCTACAGTTCTATTGCATCTCTTTTCTGCAATATGGATATATACACCAAACTTTTCCAGTCTGTAGGCCAAACAGCCTTGTTCCATATGGCGCTGTTAGTATTTTAATGCCTCTTTTCGTGCACCTTCACAGAGCTCCATGTGTTTTTTCACCTGCACTAGATGCTTCTTATAGGACAGCTGAACTATTGTCTGTCCTAGCTTACTTTCTACTGGAATTGTTTCCTCAGTATATTATCTGTCTACAAATGTTTTCATTCTATAAACCCCTTTGTAAAGAATTTGTTAAATTTTCCATCTTCTTTTAAAACATTGATCTTTTAGATCTTGTCTATGATTACTCTCAATTTTCCAGTGGTTTCTCTGATTTAAGCAACTATGTTCCCTTTTCTTGTTTTTTCTTTTATTTGTTGACATTCTTTATCCTTTGTTAAAAGCTTACATTCATTTGTATGTCCCTCTTGTGGCTCAAAGCTTTCATCCTCTGCTTTTGTTTTGCTTTCATGATAACTTGCTCTGAAAGCCACCTGGATGTTTGAAATTTTAGGAATGTTTTTCAATCCCCAATCCCCATTAACTAGAGAAGTGTTTCTAAACTTGGGGGATGTCAATGTGTGCCACCCAAACTTATTTAGATGTTATAATCATTTGTTTATTTATTAGTTTTATATGCCACCCATCTTGTCTAGACATTACAAACATTAAAACCAGTGGACATTAAAATGATAAAACAATGAATAATAACAACAATAATAAGTACAGTTAAAAGATAGGGAGCAGGAGAGCACAAAGTAAACAGGGAGAGATGGGATCTTTTCTTAATCAAATAGCCACTTCCAGAACCCCTGTTGGGGCCTCAGGCCAGTTGGCAAAGCCAGATCTTCAGGCCCTCACCTTGTGGGGTATGATGTTCCAAAGGGCAAGAGCCATGACAGAAAAGGCTCTTCTCCTGGACTCCCCCAGCCAAAATTCTTTGACCGACAGGGTCCATAGCATGCCTCTTTGCCTGCACAGGTGGAGCAGGCCAACCCTATTGCGATGAGACAGTTCATCAGATAACCCAGACTCATGCCATGAAAGGCTTTAAAGGTGATAACCAATATTGCAGCTGGTAGCAAACCGCCAACCAATGAAACTTATGGAACAGTGGTGTAACGTGGGTCACCCCATGGGTCCCAAGAACTGCCTGCACACTGTATTCTGCACCAGTTGTAGTTTCCAAATATTCTTCAAGGGCAGCCCCATATAGAGCACATTGCAATAATTCAGGTATAAGATGACCAGGACTTGAATGTCTGAGTGCAGGACTCTTGATTCAAGAAAGATCATAACTGGTGCACAACACGGAGTTGTGCAAAGGCTCTCCTAGCCATGACTGCCACCTGTTGTTGAAGCATAAGTCATGAGCCTAGGAGAACCCCCAGGTTGCACCCTGGCTCTGTCTAGGGTAGTGCCACCTCACCCAGAACTAAAGATGACAAAGTCCTGAATCTTGAAGCTCCATGCACCCAAAGCCATTCAGTCTTGCCAGGGTGGAGCGGAAACATGTTGTTCCCCATCCAGGCCCCCGCAGTATCAAGGCACCACGAGAAGGCAGTGACAGCATCACTTAGGTTACCAGGGGTGAAAATATAGAATTAATTATCATCTGCATACTGATGAGACTTCAAACATGGTTGATGGATAATCTTACCCAGCAGCTTCATGTAGATGTTAGATGGAGTAGAAAGAGTACCAGGCCCTGTGGCATGCCTCAGAGGAGCAGCCATGGGCTGAATCTGTCATCCCCTATCCCAGTAGTGGTTTTCACTTACCTTCGCTACCGGTTCAGAACTGTGAGCGTGTATGCGCTTGCTTTGCTCGCGTGCAGCACTTCTGCGCATGTGCAGAGCATCCGTGATGATGTCAAGGCGGATGGGCAGAGCCTCCCGCTGCTGCTGCTGCCACTACCGGTTCGGCCAAATCGGGGTGAACCGGTAAAAACCCACCACTGCCCTATCCCCATTTTGAACCAGCCTTGGAGAAGGGAATCAAATCAGCACAGGACTACACCACCCAGCCCCATACCTCACAGCCAATCCAAAAGGATACCATGGTCGATGGTGTGGAAGGGTGTTGAGAGATGAAGGAGAGCAAGGATGGCTGCACTAACCCCATCCTGCTTTTGCCAGAGATCATCAACAAGTACAACCAGTGCTATTTTTGTCCCGTAATTGGGCCTGAATCCTGACTGGAAGAGATCAATAATATATCATTAAAGCAGTATATTTTTTGAAAACAAAGAATTGGTCCACCATTACTTTCTTTTGGGTTTGATTTTAGAGTTCCTTCTATATGGCTTGACTTCACTTCACCTATGATTGCATAGCTCCAGTTGTCCTCACACCATGAATTATCCTTAGCTTTACCTCTCTGACCTTACAGCCATGTAGAGAGGGAAGAGGAAGATCCATCACCACAGTAATGAACAGATGAATGTGGCTTAAGTCCATATGAAACTTATTAAAACGTCTCAGATGAACACCTTCCTAATTCTCAAGAAGATAAAAGAGGGAGAAAAGAAAGTACGTTCAGACTTAAAAGTTTCTGTTCATACAGCCTTTGTAATGAAGGTAGTTTTAGGCTATTTAGTATTTCTCTCTTGCTCTCTAAAAGGTATCTCTACCTTTTAGGCCTACAGTGACCCTATATAAAACCCATGTTCCCATCAGCATTACTCCGTGTTACTGACAGTTCTGAGCTTTCTCACCCCATCAGGATGGTAGTCCCCTAGAAGGAAAACTGAGCTCTCAAACTGCTGTTTCTTTATCGTATTGAACAAGTTGTGTGCTATTTTTTTCTTTAAAAATGTCAAGATCTTTACGGAAATTGGGGTATCACACTTGAATAAAGGGTACAGCACGAAGAATTACTGCTTGAAAAATGTTCACACTCTTGGCTGCAATTACAGAGAAAGGAGTGTCATACCAACAGGTGGTGGAACAGAGCTTGTTAGCCACTGGGACTTATTTGCCCTTTATCAAAGAAAATTATCCTCTGCCAAACTATTCTAGGCCACCAGCTGCAGGGCAGAAAGCCAGCTTCTGTTTGCTTGTGTTTCTTGTTAGCTGCCCTTTAAAACAGATGGAGAAAGAGATTTGGGCAAAAGACTCCAGAGTCATAGGACAGCTAATTAGTTGGATGAATTGGGAATAGAAGTATATTTTGGCTGCCCTTCACTAGCATATACAGGCTTGGATGGAACACTAAAGAGGGTTTCATTTTCCTTTCCAGCTTGATACTAAGAAGCAGCTAGTGTGGAATCTATGATAGTTCAATCTTGAAATCTTTTGAAATTGTCTACATGCTTTTATCTTTTTGTTCAAGAACAAATATGAATCTCAGTTTCTTCCTTTCTGATGTGTACATTGATCCAGTTTCATGGAGCAATTGCAGTGTGAAAGAAAAGGACAAGGAGCTGAAGCGGACTAACATGTATGAAATTGTGGTCACTTTTTGTTAATACAGCTACAGAATGGTGTCTGGATTTTGTGTCTGGTGATTTTTTCCTCCCTACAGAACTGTATATTTTGATTTAAAGAAAGGAAAGACAACTGTGGACAATATTGAGACTTCATAGATGACTCATGTGATACTATAGAATCCAAGTAACCCAAATTCTAACAAAAATAATATATTAATTAGAATAAAGCATACAGATATTTTTTTCTGTTTGTAGAATTTATTTTGGGGATTAAAAATGGATACTTTTGACAATAAGTAAATGTGAACAATGGCTTTCTTTTCTCTGGTGTGCTTTAGATACGTAATACTACCACTGTCATTTTCTCTAGTTGTATCTCTGAAATTTAAATCTCATGTTAGCTGTCACCTATACTTATTAAATCCTGCTAAAGTCTTTTTCTGTGTATTGCTAGAGGGGCACTAAAACAGCATCCCTGCTGACAGATTATATCAGCTAATTGACTTGAGAGTCTCGCCTAATAAACTGTGCTGCCTCTATCCAGTCATCCCATTTATTGATTAGCTGCACAATCATCAGAAGTTCTTTCTTAATTTGCCTCTAAACCAGCCTCTTTTCTAATGGCACTATTGATTTACTGCATTATAGACTCACCACTAAATTATGGTAAAGTGTCTTCCTTTCCCTTTCTAGGCGGATTTCATTAATTGCTTATTACTCTGCTTGCTTCCCCCATCAACCCTGACTTTTTTTTACGAGTGACTTATTTTCTGTGTCAGCTCTGTTACTTAGTTAAGCTCCCAATAATCATTTGCCTCATCACCTTTAGATGTTAGCCATAACTTTTAACTAAGCTAAGGACTCCTTTTTGTTCCCGTCTTTCTCTCCTTTTCCCCCCCTACCCCCTCAGAATGTAATTTTAAAAGTTTGCTTTCATTTGCACTTACTCATTCAGTGTTTAAAATCAGTATCTTTAATATCTATCAAGTTTCATTTTTCTCTTGTTCTTTCCTGTCCTTTCCTCTGCCTTCCCTTATTTGCTAATTTTACTGGTGGTCCTTGTCTTATGATCATTTGTTCAGCGACCATTTGAAATTGCCCATACTTTTCAGAGTGTAAGCCACACTTTCCCCTCCCCCCCCCAAAAGAGGGTGGAAATGTTGGTATGCCTTATACACTGAATACAGCCATTTTTGGCCTCTTGAAGCCCCACCCCGTGCGTCCCATTTTTGTGAAAAATGGGCCATTTTTCACAAAAACGGGATGCGCAGAAGGTTTGGGAGGCCTGCAGAGTGCTCCAGGGGGCTGGGGAGGGCAAAACCACCCCTGTTTTTGCAAAAAACAGGCCCATTTTTGGCCTCCCAACCCTCCCATGTGTCGCGTTTTTGCCCTCCCCATCCCCCAGGAGCACTCCGCAAGCCTCCCAAACCCTCTGCGCATCCCATTTTTGTGAAAAACAGGACACGCAGAGGGTTTGGGAGGCCTGCAGAGTGCTCCTGAGGGCAAAAAACTTTTTTCCTTGCTTACCTCTTCGAAATCTTGCTGCGTCTTCTATACCGGTGTGTCTTATAGTCCGAAAAATACGGTATCTTGGTACTGAAAGAATGGACTTAGGACCCATGCCTGAAGTTGTGGCCATTGTAGCACTGTCATAGTCAGGTGATCAGAATTTGGATACTTGATAGCCCACTTATACTTATAACCACAGGGGTATTACAACTTCATCACCTGTCTGTCTTCCCACCGATCTTTGTTCTTTTGCCTGCTTTGCATAGTGGCTCTCAATGGCAGCAGGTCCAGGACTGGGGCTGAAGTAGAGGCCCAGAGTCTTCAGTCTTAGCCAGCTGCTACTGTCCCCAGACCTCTACTTTAGCCCCAGTGCTGCTGCTGCTGCTGCTGCTGTCATTGAGAAATGCCACCACAACTCCCACACTGCAGCCAGCCATGCCAACACCATAATACAAAGCTCCAGTTTCCCCACTGCCCTGCATTTGACAGGTTCTGCCATTTCCCTACTGTATTCCACTGACCTTCACTGCTTCATGCTGCTCTCTAAGCTATGTATCTTATTCCTTCCACAAATGGCATCCCATTCCTTCTACAAGCCAATATCCAAAGCACATTGTTTGGAGAGGGAATGATATATGTGATTAGGAGAATGGGCCTTCCAAAGTACTGTGACAATGGAGATCCTGCCATTCTCCAAACCAGGTTTCTCCTTTTTTGTCCAAATGGCATCCCATTTCTTCTCCAAATCAGCATCTAAATTGTACTATATAGAGAAGGAATGGCACATGAGATTTGGAGAATGAGGCTTCCAAAGCAGCAGGAGAATGGGGCTCCTGAACTCTCCAAGCTGACATCTCATTCTTGCAAGACCTGGGGAAGTCCATAAGGTTTCCAAAGGATCACAAGAATGGATGCCTGGCTTGGAGAATGGCAGGAGCCCCATTCTCGTAGTGTTTCAGGAACCCTATTCTCCAAATCACAATTTTTTCTTCAAATACTGCAATTTGGACATTGGATTGGAGAAGAAATAGAATGCTGATGTGGAATGAGACCCATGGCTTGGAGAGTGATGCAAGGCGGGGAAGGTCAGCGAGGCACCGCAGAGCCTGGGAAGTGCAGGGTAGCAGGGGCAACTAGGGCTTTGTGCACTGGTGCTGGCATGATTGACTGCAGTGTGGGGCTTTTAACAGATTCACAGATTAACAGAGTTGGAAGGCACCTTGTAGGTCATCTAGTCCAACCCCCCACCCAAGCAGGAGACCCTACACCAAATGGCAGTCCAATCTCTTCTTAACAGCCTCCGGTGATGAAACTCCCACAACTTCCCACAAGGCAAGCTGTTCCATTGGTTGATTGTTCTCACTGTCAGAAAATTTCTCCTTGTTTCTAGATTGAATCTCTCCTTGATCAGTTTCCACCCATTATTCCTTGTCTGGCCTTCAGGTGCTTTGGAAAATAGCTTGACCCCTTCCTCTCTGTGGCAGCCCCTCAAATATTGGAACACTGCTATCATGTCCTTCTCTTCACTAGATTAGCCATGCCCAGTTCCTGTAACCGTTCTTCGTATGTTTTAGTCTCCAGTCCCCTAAGCACTTTTTCTAGAATCTCAACATCTTTTTTATAGTGTGGTGACCAAAACTGGATGTAGTATTCTAGGTGTGGTCTTACTGGTCTTGCTTGTGGCAACTGGAGTTGAAGTAGAGACCTGGTAGTGGTCACTGGCTGAGATTGGAAGACTCCGAGCTTCTACTTTAGCTCCAGCTATGGCTGTGCTGCCATTGAATGCCACTAAGGAAGGGGGCCAAAAGGACATATATCAGCGGGAGATAGGCAGGTGGCGAAAGTTGCGGCATCTCTGCAAATTGTAAGTGCTGCTGGGCTGAGTGGGCAGTTGTAGCTTCCCAGGATGTGGCAGCTTTGCATCACACTGCTGGGCTGGTTTGGGGTGGCTGAGGCTTCCAGGAATGGCAGTGACTTTATGACACAGCGCAGCATGCCTCCAGCTTGTCACTTGTGCTTCCCAGGGCCTCCCCAGCCCCCCTAGGTAGCCCCCTACTTCTTACTTGGCACTTCTTCTGCTTAACAACCTGTGATTTTGCTTAATAATGGCAGCTAATAATGCTGGGGTTGTGGTTGCTAAGCAAAATGGTCACTTGATGTCTTGCTTTATTATTGCTTTGTTTAGCAATCAAAATTCTGGTCCCAATTATGGTTGTAAGTTGAGGACTATTTGTATCCACCTCTAACTCGTAGTTTCATTAACGGAATCATCCTTGCTTTCTTTGAATTATATTATTATAAGAGATAGTAACAGTTTATTATTGATGTCTATGACATATTCAACTTCTTGGGTTTTCGCATCTCTGTGATTTGAATAATAATGAGATACTATATTTTAAATAATGCCACACTTATTAATTGTCTTGGCTTTAAATCATACGCAATAAAGCCTGTGGACAGTCATAAAACACTTTACCAATAGAAGAAAATATATGTAGCTCAGGGTCGAACTGCAAACAACTAAGTTCAGAGAGCACCAAGGACTCCATAAAACACTTTTTTTTGGCTGTGCACTTTTTCCCTTAGCTTTTTAATAATGGCCTTGATATCTGATTTACTGTTTTGGTTCCAGATTTTTGTGTTTTAAACCTGTAATCTAGGAAAAGTCATTAACCCCATTAAAAGATGGGGTTGTAGAGAGGCCTTCTTGGCTAGAGCTGCTAGCTGCTCTCTGAACTGGGGCTGTGATTCTAAGAGAATTCCCAGATAACAAGCCCGTTTAAATTATAATGAAACCCAAAGCCATTCGAACTTGCTGTGATCGAAAATGAGTCCCTTATTTCCCATTGGGGGTAACATGGTAGCTCAGCAGTTAAGACACTGGGCTTTTTGGCTGGAAAGTTGGCATCTCAGGTTCGAGATCTGAGTGCCACACAATGGAGTGAGCTTCCATCCTCTCCCTAGTTCCTACCAACCTAGTAGTTAGAAAGCATGCAAATGCTAGTATATAAATAGGTGGGAAGGTAACAGCGCTCTGTGATGTCATGCTGGCCACATAACTGTGAAAACAGTCAACAGTGTTGGCTCAATGGCCTTGAAATGGAGATGAGCACTGCCCCCTATAGTCAGCAACGACTAGTGGTGTAGAATCTGCAGGATCTCTCTCTCCCTCCCTCCCTTTCTCTCTCTCTCTCTTTCTCCCTCCCTCCCTCCCTCTCTCTTTTTACTTTTACAGTATTTCCTACCCTAAGAACCTCAACCATGTTTGTTCAGCCTATTTAGCTGACTCAGCTTGGACAATAATTTGTCTCTTTTGATAGAGACAAAGGCAAAATGAAACCAACAAAAGCAAAAGCAATTGCATTTTGGTATGCTTTAAATACTTACCAAATCAACCAAAATAATGATTTATTGGAGAATATCTCGCTTTAAACTCAGTCTACTCCTCTGCAAGCACTGTATTGCTAATAAACCAGGTCTCTAGTTTATTGGCCAAATATCTTGCATAAATGTTGCCCTTAATACCATTTTTGACAGATTTTGATAATTTTTTAAATAAATTGGAATAGATATGCTTGTATCCCAACCCTGGGGAAATTGACTTGAAGAACTGATGTTGAAATTTTTAACTAGAATGGGCTTCCGTGAAACATTGCCGTCTTTTAATAATTCACAAGGGAAGTAATAATCTCCTGGGACTTTAACCCAAAATTAAGGCCAGAATCAAAGCTTAAACTTCTTAAACCAGGACACTTTGTCCTGAAATTCTAAATTGAATGAGAAATAGTTTATTGACTAGATTAGAGTGGGGAGAATTTCTATAGTCCTGATGTGTGTTAGGCATTCTGATTTTTTTTTCTGTACTGTTGGAAATTATTTAGGCATTACTATAAATAAAACAGTGTATAAAATCTCTTGCAGTCTGATTACCACCTATTTCTTCACACTATCAAGCATCTAAATTGGGGTAAGGTTAAAGGTGAGTGAAAGAGTCGAACTTTTAGCAGAAAAAGCAGAAGAGCGTTTAAAATTTTACTGTATACTTAAATAAGTCACAACCAACAACCAACATTCTTTTCCTTTCTCACACCTCTTAACTGAAGCATGCCCTGAATGTCAAACCATATTTTCTGTAGTTATTTCCTGACAGCAGTAATAAGCTGTTCATTTTAATGTATGTGGCATTTTTCTAAAGTGCTGTTCCTATTAGAAAAATTCTAAGGTATAGCACTGGACTCAGATTCCAAAATTGTAGGCAGTTATCGCCATCTGTTTTCATCATGAAATGCTAAACCAGAAGCAACTTGTGGCATTTCGGACATTCCTAAATGCTGTTCCTGGTGTCCCTAGAAATTATGTCCAGTTGTAAGAATTACTGCAAGTTGCAATTCAGGAATACAGTATATGAAATTTTACAATGTATTATTTTAAACCATGGGTGCCCCCCTCCCCCCATATCACACTCCTTACATTAATTTTAATACTCATCATCCCTCATTAAACCACATCCTCAGGCTTTAAATATTTGCTGGGGGGGGGGGGGAGCTTTAAGCTATTAAATAAGACTTTGCTAAGGTAGTGGGAAGCTTACTTATCAAAAAGCAACACAGATAGGTAGAAATTGGGCTTGCCAATACTTTTTTTGTTCTACTGGCTATCATTAGAAAGTCCTGTTTCTGGCCTTCAGAGTTGTGGATAGATAATATGCAAGATTTCTGAAACCTGCCTTTTTGGTGAAGAGCCTACCCTCTCTTATTCTGGAATGGGAGCTGAACCATTGCCCGGTCCTAAAATAGCAGATTAAGGATGGAATCAGCAGCCAGATGAATAAATTACCATCAAAGAGTCCAAAGGAGAATATGTAAATAAAGGATTACTTATGAAAAAGTCTCTCATTTCCAGTATGAATCCTAAAAAGCCGTATTTGATATATAGCTAAGCTTTGTGAGAAAGCTTTGACAATTTAGGCTTAAAACCGTTGGAAAACTGTTGTCCTTTGGACTGTTTATTTTCATTTAATATAATTTTCAGACTCTTCCTGATTATTATTTCATTTTGATAACTTAGTTACCTGAAAATGCTAGGATGATTTTGTTGTTATTGTTGTGGTTGTTGCTGCAATATTTTGGAGACATCTGCCTCTTGTTAGAAATACATGTTTATTTCTTTCCTTTCCTAGATAAACTTTTAATGAAGTTGCAGCATATGTTTTGTGATTCAGGAGATTATGCATTTCTCCCTTGTTTTTAATAACTACAACAGATCAGAATTAATGAAGAAATTAAATTAAATCTTCATGGGTGTTTGCATAAAGATAGCAGTTCTGAAATGTTATTAGTTACATGAGTTAGTAAGTAATGTCTTCAGAAGTAACAGACTAGCATAGTGTTATTAAAAAAAACTGCCCTATTTTCTTAGGACTATGGTTAGTCTGACTCATTGATCAATCTGATGGACCTCAATAGGATCCTGAATAGAATATTCAGTGTATGGTAGAGTGAAGTTAGTTGACTGTTTACGGAGTATGTGGTAGTTTGTCCTACAAGTACAGGTACTCCTCAACTTACGACCACAATTGAGCCCAAAATTTAGGTTGCTGAGTGAGAAATTTGTTAAGTGAGTTTTGTCCTATTTTGTGACATTTCTTGCCACAGTTGTTAAGTGAATCACTGCAGTTGTTAATGTTATGACCCAGGCCCAAGTAGGTATTATCAGACGCAAACAGTTCGAAACAAACAGACTTTATTAGAACAGCTGAGAATTAACTCATTCTCAGTGTAGTCCAAACTAATTCAAAACAAATTCTTCATAACACAACTCCTCAGCCTTATCATCAACCTTGGTCTAATTAGGCAACCTGCCAAAGAATTTTCTTGGCAAAAGTTCAGAAGCAGAGGACGCCGACAAGAAATAAATGCAGCAAGACAAATCTATCAACATTGTTTTCTGACAAAGAGCCCAAGAGCCTTTGCTGGTCTTGTGAGCCTTATGGGAAGGGCCAATCATCTCTTGGTCCTACTCCCGAGTCGTCCTTTTTGCTTTAGCTGCTCTTGCCTTCTGGCAGCTCTTCTCATGCGTGCACTAGGAACATGCTCCTCCTGTTCCTCTGCCTCTCAGCTGTCAGCCTCTGGACACTCTGGAGTCTGCACATCACTCCCAGATGGCCCTGGCCCCATCTCTGCCTCCGACGCAGAGCCCACATCCGGGTCTTCCCCAGCCTCTAGGACTGGCCCATGTTCTTCCTCAGCCTCCTCACTGTCCGACTCCACTGCCAGCTCTGCAGGCTATTGGTGGACCACAACGATTAAATTAATAACAGGGTTGTTAAGTGAATCTGACATCTTCATTGACTTTGCTTGTCAGAAGGTCACAAAAAGTGATCACATGACCCCAGGACACTGCAATCACTATAAATATGAACCAGTTACCAAGCATCCCAATGTAAATCACATGACCATGGGGATGCTACGATGGACATAAGTGTGAAAAATGGTCATAAGTCACTTTTTTCAGTGCTGTTATAACTTTGAATGGTCACTAAGTGAATTGTTTTAAGGAGGAAGAGTACCTGTATTGTTTCTTCCTTGATTGCTCCTGTTTAATTGTTGCTGATTCCTGTGGATCTGGGTGCTGGATAATAAGTGGATTTGGTTAGGATGTGCTTAAGTCAAAGGTTTCCTTGATCTTTAGTTGCTTCCTAGTCCATCTGTATATTAATGACTGATTTGTCAAAGTAGCAAGACTATAGGAGTTTAATTGCTTTTGGAAGTACCTACAAATAGGGCACACTTGGTCTTATAACTGCTAGCTTATGCTACCTGTACTTTATCTATGAATTTTGTATTATATTTGAGTAGAGTAGGCCAATGTATAAACCAGCTAATTGTTCTATAGAGAACATGCAGATAAGATAGGCAATAACGTTTTGGTAATAGTTTGGAGATGGACTAAGGGCTTTTACCATTTGTTTCTTTTCCTCTGCCCTATGTTGCATCAGATTTGCCAATTTCACAGAAAAATAAGGTCTAATGAAACAGGAAGAGGTCCTTGTTCTATTTTTATGGACTCAGGGGGAGTTCATCATATTATTTTCATCTTATGCATTAATGATAGTTCTCAGTGTTTTAACATCAGATATTTACTTTTTCGTACAATTTTGTTGTTTAGACCTCATAAAATAGAGAGATATTTATTTCTTCATTCAGTTTAAGTGCTACCTAAAGGTGATGTTTTAAGTTAGCTTTTAGTTTTGATGACTTCAGAAAGGATCTAGATAGATTCCTAAATAGCATTTCTATAATGGGGTACTAGCCTTAATGACTGGGTGCTGCTTACAGTTATGCTGGCACTCTGCCATTACATACTAAGTGCATGGGAACAATGGGAGAAAAGGCTATCTTGATTTCCCCTTTGTGTACTTCCTAGATGCTACCCTGTTTCCCCGAAAATAAGACATTCTCTGATAATAAGCCCAATTGGGCTTTTGAATGTATACACTAAAATAAGCACCCCCTGAAAATAAGCCCTCCCCGAAAATATTTAACCGCATGTGCAGTCGGTCCCTGCCATTTCCTCTGGTTTCCTCCATGCGTCCCAAAATAATAAGATGTCCCTGAAAATAAGGTCAAGCGCTTATTTCGGGGTTCAAAAAAAATATAAGACAGGGTCTTATTTTCAGGGAAACGTGGTACTATGGAATGCTGACTTAGAGGGAGTTTAAGCTGATACTGCAATGCTATTCTTATGTTTCATTCCTGAATCTGGAAAGCCAGATTGCTAGGATTCTTGAGGTTTGGTGCAGTTAAATGCTATGTTATTCTGCAATAAAACATCAGTCATTTAGAACTGGGTGGTAAAGGAGAGTGGCTTTTATGAATGAAGCATTGCTTGGCAGAGGCTGTGATTTAGAGATCTATCGTTTTGGGTTTGAGGTCTTGCGCCAATCTTGACTGCAGATAAGGAGAATGATTAATAATGATTTTCCAAGACAACTTACCTCTGACCAGGCATCGCACTCCAGAACTGATAGGATGTAGATGTCAGTCTATTAGGTTGGGTTTTAGTGAAAGGATAAAATTCCTGTTTATCTATTGTCTATCCTGTTGCCTGAAATAATCCTTTCCTGAGCATTTTTTTTGTCCCATTATTAATGCTAGTGGACTTCAATTCATGTCCTTATGGCCTAATTTGACAGGTCTTAAACTGTATAGTATCTATGGCAACCATGGCTCAGTCCCAAGTAATTGCACACAGATTGTAATTGTTCACATAGATTGGCATATATTGCATCTCTTTTTGTTTCAGAGCCATTGCTGGGTCTTTTGAAGGTATACCTCCTGAGCAGTTCACTGCAAGTGGGGTTAGAGTAAGTGGTATTTATAATGAACCCCGTACCTACCAAGAGATAGGGTCATGGTCATTGCCTAAGAAACAACGAGATAAATGGAGGAGGCCGAAGTTAAAGAGAATGACAGGCAGGCAGATAAACCAAAGTGAGGAAACTGAGCCAGTGAAAAGAGAAAGGAGTAGTTCCAGCAGTAATAGTAGTAATGGTACTAGTAGCGTTTGTAGCAATGAGAGTACTGTCACACTGTGCACACTCTGACAGATAGTAGACCCCAAAATTAGGCCTTTGTTGTGAAGATATAATCCAGTGTTGAAAAAGAAAGATGACCAGAGTATGCAGTGAGATTGCTCCAAAGAGCCTCTTCCGTCTTTATTTGTTGTAGTTAAAGTCCTTATTGGGAGCATGTATCATCCTGTTGTGGTGATGAATTTCACAACACTTTGCTGATAAACGTGCTTAAATTCTCCAGAAGTTTGACTATGTATGGGAAAATTCAGAAGTGACTGGGACAATATATTATATTGTTTTCTGGGGAGGTGATGACAGGGACTCTAAGGAAGTGAATAAGGAGCACTATGGCCTGAACTTCACTAAATCTGTGTTCTTCCTGTTCTCTTGGGCAGGTGTGTGTATGAAAGAGAGAGAGACAAAGGGAGGGAGGGAGGGAGAGAGAGAGAAAGAGGAAGGAAGGAAGGAAGGAAGGAAGGAAAGGAAGGAAGGAAGGAAAAAAGAAAAGAAAAGAAAAAAGAAAAGAAAAGAAAAGAAAAAAGAAAAGAAAAGAAAAGAAGAGAGGTTTTATTGCTCTGGGTGATTATCTTTGTCAGGACCTAGATAGAAGGAATGTACTCATGTTGGCCCTACTTGATCTCTTTTACTACCATTGACTATGTCTATGGATATTCTAAGCGAGCGAGGGGCCAGTGGTCAGGTATGGGTTAATGCCTCTGATCAAGCCGGATCGGGTCTGACAGTTGAGAATCTCCTCCTCCTGTTGCTGCTTCCCAGCTTTCAGACTCGATCTGATCGGATCAGACGCTCCACTGAGCCTCTCCTTTACCAAACTCCAAATTCTTTCTTTTAAAAGCTCTCACGATCTGCCAGGAGACTCAGCAGATCCCCAGCGTGAAAGGCTTCGTGCCTGAGACCGCTGGAAACCGCATCGCGGTTGAAGGGATTGCAGGCTCCCTCGGGTTGAGCCTCTCTCTTCCAGCAGCGCGAAGGGCTCACGCCTGAGCCCGCTGCAAGAGCCTCCCAGCTTGCCTGGTCGCAGGCTCCCTTTTGCTCGCAGCTGCTTGCAGCCGCTTGCCGTTAGAACTGCCGCTCGAGTGCGGCTGGCCTCAAAGGAGACCGTTTCGACGTCGTCAGCCTACAGAAGCCCTTACCGGCGGGTCGTGCAGCTGCCGACCTTCGCCGTTGTTTGGCAGCGGCGGCGTTCTCGCGACTTGGCAGAACGCCTGGGCGTCTCCTGGGGCTCTTCCCTATACACACCTCTCTATCTAGCCGGCTTTCTTCAAGCGGAGCTGCGGATCGGCGGAGAATCCAGGCAAGCAGGGGAGGGTGCCTTAATCACTCCAAAGAGTTTTCCGCGCAGTGGTTGATTTACTGCTCGGGCCGTTGGTCGCCATTTTGCGAGTCGGCCACGAGGCTGCACCGCCATTTTAATTCCGGCGAAGGCGGCTATTTGAGACAGCCTTTTCAGGATGGCTACCCGAAAACCCAAGCCCTCAAAGAGGGCGGCTCCTGACAACGCCTCTCCTGAGACCTCTTCAGCGGTCCCTTCTAAACAGTCCAGAGAGACCCATTCTTCTAAGGAGGCCAAAACCTTGTCTTCAAAGACCAAGGAGGAGCTTCGTTTGCATGAGGCAATCGAACGCTCCATACAAAAGGCCCTCAGGGAGGCTTCCCTGAGGGAGGCACCATCTCACCCAACCATGGTGACTCTCCTCCTCCTCCTCCAGATCCTCAACCTCAGACCTCTACCCCCACGGGGACTGACGCCCCTGCAGCATCTTTCTCCCATTTATCACCTGATGGGGGACTCCACGAGCCTGTCTCCCACCCGGAGGTCCACGAAGCCCTTTTTGGCCCAAATCCAGAGGCTTCACCACCGCCACCCGCACCAACCACCCATCTGGCTCCACCCCCCCCTCCCACCCCCGCGGTGGCTGGAGAACCTCATCCTCCTCCCTCCATAACCCCCGAATTGGCAGCCTTCATACAGGCGGCCATCCAAAAAGGGGTCCAACAGGAGCTCCATCGGAGGACCTCCTCCTGGGTCGCCTCTTCAGCTAGCTCCCAGGTTGACGTGGAGGGGTCCCATTATGCTGATGCTGCCGCCCCGGCTGGGGGGGCTGCTCCTTCCATGACTTCTGACCACTTGTCCCAGCCTGATCAAGATGTCAGGGACCAAGACTTATCCGACGACGAAGATCTATCCCCGGACCAACCGTCCTTCATAGGCTTATTCAAGCCTCAATTATTTCGGTCCCTTCTGCACAAAGCGAAGGTTACGACCCGTTTGGGGGTTCCCCGCACCGGCTTGGCCCCCTCAGGAGAAATGTCTGAACCGGCCATACCACTCTTTGAGGAACCAGTTCCTGAGGTGGAAGAGATTCCGGGCCCCAAACTGTTTAGGGACGTCCTCCAGA
Organism: Ptyas mucosa; assembly: GCA_012654045.1. NCBI lineage: Eukaryota > Metazoa > Chordata > Lepidosauria > Squamata > Colubridae > Ptyas > Ptyas mucosa. The sequence goes on along the minus strand of WNWU01000041.1, from coordinate 10,976,107 downwards.
GACAGTGGTCCAACCCTGTCTCAGGTCCAAACCCTAACCCACTGGATAGGCGCCTGTATAATTTGGCACCCGACATTTCCTCCTTATTACAGGTGCCTTCCATTGATCCACCCATCGTGGCACTTTCGGCCCCCTCTAATATGGCTGCCCCCCCTGAAGAGAGTCTTAAGCCTGAGGACAAGTGGCTGGACCACTCCTTGGTCAAGGCCCACCTCGCCTCTGCCTGGTCCATAAGATCGGCCATGGCTTCGTCCTTCTTTAATCGGGCGGCCATTTTATGGCTTCGCCAGTTACGAGACCGCCTTCCCCTGACGGACTCTCGTTCTCACCAGGATGTAAGCAAGATCCTGGCATCCCTCGAGTACTCGGCGGACGCGACATTGAACTCATCTCGCTTCGCCGCTAAATCAATTGGGGCTTCTGTCACCTCCCGCCGCCTGCTGTGGCTCCGCCAATGGCAGGCGGACGCAAAGTCGAAATGGCGCCTGGCATCCTCTCCCTTCGCAGGCCCTTCTCTCTTCCGGGCTTCTTTGGAGCCCCTTTTGATTGAGACTCGGGACAAATGGCGGGTTCTTCCCAACCTCTCCCGCAGGTCGGAGCAACGGCCTTCGGCCAGTTTTCGCTCCTTTCGCCCCTCTGAATTCAACTATTCAGGTTACAGGAATCAGCGATTCCTTCCCTCTCGTTCCCGCCCCCCGGACCGCCAGGGACCTCAGAGTCAAAGAGGGCAGTCCAGACGCCCCTTCCGTGGCGGCCGCGGCCGCCCCTTCCGCCGGTCCCGCTGACTGCACGTCCGCTCCCATTGGGGGCCGCCTGGCTCTATTTGCCAGCCAATGGGACTTAACGTCGGACGCTTGGGTCCGGGAGACGGTCAGGTGGGGCCTCTCCCTGGAATTCCTCTCCACTCCCCCGGACAGGTTTCTTCGATGCCCCCTTTCTCGGGATCGATCGTCACGGCTCCTGGTGGTATCGGCCATCAAACATCTGCTAGAAATTCGGGCCATCGTTCCGGTACCACTGGAGCAGCGCGGACAAGGCTACTATTCACGCCTGTTCGTTGTGCAGAAATCATCTGGGGGCTGGAGGGCAATTCTGGACCTCAAGTCTTTGAACCGTTGGGTAATCTATCGACGGTTCAAAATGCAGTCCTTACAATCTATCCTGGATGGTATCAGGGTTGGGGACCTCCTCTCGTCGATCGATTTGACAGAGGCCTATCTCCACGTTCCCATCCATCCGGCTTACCAAAGGTTCCTTCGGTTTTGTCATGCAGGTCTCCATTATCAGTACCGCGCTCTCCCATTCGGCCTTTCCTCCGCCCCTCGGATTTTCACGAAATTGATGGCCGCCATTGCGGCACAACTCCGGGCCCGACCGGTGAGGGTCCAATTCTACCTGGACGACCTTCTCATTCAGTCGAGCTCAGAAACCCTTGCGCGGCAGGACCTGAACGCCACCCTCCAGGTTCTGATGGCTCACGGCTTCTCTATCAACCGCGCCAAGAGCCAGCTGATACCTACGACCCGCATCCAACACCTCGGTACAATCATCGATACGGTCGAGAGCAGGGTCTACCTTTCCCAGGAGCGTCTGTCCAGCCTGCGGTCCCTGGTCAGATCTGTCATCCGGAGGCCCTCGGTCTCCCTGGCGACGCTCTCCCAACTCCTGTGAAAGATGGTGTCTTGCATCGGAATTGTCCCTTGGGCCCGTCTCCACTGCAGGGCTCTGCAGTGGTTTCTTCTCCCATATCAAAAGAGCCGCTTATCGGCCACCAGCCGGATGGTTCCCCTCCCTCACAAAGTCTGCCTTTCCTTTCAATGGTGGTTGTCCCCGGCTCTCCAGAAGGGGAGGGAGTTCAGGGAAGTCCACCCTCTTGTCTTGACAATGGACGCCAGCCTCCACGGCTGGGGAGCCCACCTTCAGGAGCTGATGGCCCAGGGTCGCTGGACCCTGGACGACCTGGGCAACAACATCAACTGGTTGGAGCTCCGGGCAATACATCTAGCTCTCCGTCTCTTTCACAAACAAGTTCGAGATCGACACGTCATAGTACGGACGGACAACGTGGCCGCAAAGGCCCATGTAAACCGCCTGGGGGGGACCCGCTCTCGACACCTGATGGCGGAGGCCGAGAGACTGGGAGCCTGGGCAGAGACACACCTGAGGTCTCTTCGGGCCTCCCATATATCGGGCCAGTCCAACGCGCAGGCGGATTGGCTCAGCCGGACCACCCTGGACCACGGCGAGTGGCAGCTCGATCCAGCACTGTTTCGCAGGATTGTGAATCGCTTCGGGGATCCAGCAGTGGACCTATTTGCGACACGCACAAACCGGCAGACAGCCCGCTTTTTTTCCAGGTTCCCGGACCCGGAGGCGGAAGCAGTGGACGCTCTCTACAGCAGGTGGCCTCCGGGCCTTCTCTACGCCTTTCCCCCCTCCCTCTTCTTCCCAAGGTCATTCGGAAGCTTCTGACGGAACGGGTGGAACTGATCCTAATCTCCCCCCACTGGCCGCGGCGTCCATGGTTCGCCGACCTCCAGATGCTGTCGTCTCTTCCTCCCTGGCGTCTTCCTCTCTCGCAGGTCAACCTCTGTCAGTGAACCCTCCGACACCCAGACGTCCGCTGGCTACAGCTGACCGCCTGGAGGTTGAACGGCATCTTCTGAGGAACTCCCGCTTACCGACCCAGGTCATTGACACCATCTTGGCGGCACGGAGACCTGCCACACAGCGGATATACGGTTCCACTTGGCGGTCCTTTGCGACTTGGTGCGCCGCTCGTGACCAAGATCCAGGTTTGGCCTCCACAAAGCAGGTACTCATTTTCCTTCAGGAAGGGTTGAACGGGGGGTTGGCGCCCAACACGCTTCGACGGCAAGTGGCTGCTCTCTCCTCCATCCTCTGTTGGGGATCCCGTAGTTCGCTTGCGGACAGGCCCCTCATCCGCCTATTCCTTCGGGGAGCCACGAACCTCCGCCCTCCCCCTGTCCACCGCTTCCCTTCCTGGGATTTGCCCAAGGTGCTCACAGCCCTCACCCGAGGTCCCTTTGAGCCCCTCCGAACGGTCCCATTGCGATTCCTTACCTATAAGGTCGCCTTTTTAGTTGCCATCACTTCCGCTCGTCGGATTTCAGAGCTGGCGGCTCTCTCCACCAGGGCTGACCTTTGCATTTTCCACCCGGACCGGGTGGTACTCCGCCTGGATCCCACCTTCATTCCTAAAATAAACTCCCCTTTCCACCGGGCTCAGGAGTTAGTCCTTCCGGATTTCTGCCCTCATCCGTCCCAACCCCGGGAACGGACCTGGCATTCCCTAGATGTCCGGAGGGCTCTCCGGATCTACCTGCGGAGGACCTCATCCTTTCGGCGCTCGGAGGCCCTATTCATGTCGTTCCAACTGGCCACCCTAGGTCTTAAGGTCTCATCTTCCACGGTGGATCGGTGGATTAGGGCCTCTATCGCATCAGCCTATGGAGCGCAGGCCTTACCGATGCCTCGCCACCTTACTGCCCATTCTATGTGCAGCGCCTCAACATCCGCAGCTTGGGCCACTCAGGCCCCTCTCCAGGAGGTCTGTAGGGCCGCCACCTGGGCATCCCCTACTCCCTTCATTCGCCACTACAAGATAGACAGCTTTGCATCGGCCGAGGCAGCGTTCGGCCGCCGCGTACTCCAACAGGTTTGCAGGGCGGAGGGCTCCACGGCCCGGTCAGGTCCCTCCCTGTAGGTCTTGGGCTTTGGTATGTCCCATACCTGACCACTGGCCCCTCGCTTGCTTAGAAAGGGTGTTGGCTTACCTGAACGCCCGTTCTGAGAGTCGAGGGGCCAGTGGTCAGCCCCTCCCTTTTTCCTCCGGTCTGTTTCGCCGGGGTACCTTTGATTCTCTTTCCTTGCAGCTCAGTTGGAGCGTCGTCTGGCTTATCATTCCTCGTCCGAAAGCTGGGAAGCAGCAACAGGAGGAGGAGCTTCTCAACTGTCAGACCCGATCCGGCTTGATCAGAGGCATTAACCCATACCTGACCACTGGCCCCTCGACTCTCAGAACGGGCGTTCAGGTAAGCCAACGCCCTTTCTCAGTCATCCAGGTCATGGTTGTCCCAAAGGTGCTTTTTCAAAAGACAACTGAACTTTATTTTTCCTTTGTTAGTTGCCTTTTAAAAAAGCACTTTTGGGACAACCATTGACTATAGTTTCATTCTACCCGATTCCATAACAGCTTTGTTCCCCATGCCATCGTCTGGTAAACTCGCAAAACTCGCAAGATTCATTTTTCTCACCATGTACATTTATACATCTCAACTAGACTGTGTTGTTTCTCTGTGTATATATATGTGAGTATATGCATAATCTTTATTTATTTATATTTTTTGTCATGTTTATGTACTGCATATTGCAGATGGTGACCTTTTGAGAGTTGTATGTACTGAAATTTTATTTTAATGTATGCTGATTATGTAAATTTAAAGGGACAATAAAGTTATTTGAATCTAATCTATCTAATCTTTTCTGTGAGTTTTGGAATTTAAATAGGGAGCCAACAATAGTGGGAGAGGAAAATTTGATTCCATGGGCATTATCTTTTGGGTTTCACAGGGATTAATTTGGGATATTGCTTAGAGACAGAAATGCTGGTTCCAGTTACTATCCTAACTCGAGTACTACCTGTATGGAAATGTCTTAAATCAATTAAAAGGTATTAATATCTTAAGAACCAACAGAAACTAGATTCTAATAATTTCTAGAAAAATCACAACAATAGCAATAAAAACAACAGCAAGAAGCAGCAGTGCAGCAGTGGTATCATATATGAGAGCATTTTTGTTTTGCTTTTTTGCCAGTAACTTAAATGGAAGCTAGATAATCTTTTGCTTTTAATAACCAAATGGTTTCTATTTGATGCAAAGTAAGGATATCATTGTCTCCAAACATTATGTTTGTTTAGAAATTTTGTGCATATTATTAAAACAAATAAGTTGAGAAGATTTGGGTTTGCAAATTAAGGCAATGGCAAACTTTGTGCCCAAAAGGATAATTGTACTTGCATAAAAGCAGGGTGGGAGTGGGGAAGAGAATGAGGAAAAAAGAAAATAAATGAATTAAGAAATAAACATTTGAGGTTATTAAAATATTGCTCATTTTCTTCTTCCAGACAATCTCTATTTTAGAGAAAGCAATGTGATTTTTGTGCCAAGTGGTACAATGTAATAGAATTTTCAGTTCCTTTGGTATATGCTTTAATGAATTTCTTCTCTTTTTTGTACCAACCTTAGTAAAGCATTACTCTTTCTTTTGTTCTTGCTTGATTTAGTCACTGCATTTTAAAATGTTAATTTGTGACAACAAATTTCATTAGCTATTTTTCACTCTAATTCCATAAATGAAAACGAGTATAAGAGCTATTGAATATTGAAGAGAGTGAACTCTGATCGTGATTCTTTGTGTAATTCTGAGGATTGGCTAGTATTCCACTCAAAGTATTCTTTGAATGAAAACTGTGCACAAGAATACTTGGGGAAGGGGTATTAAAAATGGGGTCACTTGGGTAAGAAGTAGGCCAGCACACACCTGCTGACTTTCTTCTGTTTTACATTTGAAGTTAAGAGAGGTCAATGGAAAGAAGAATCAGTCAAATCATGGTTTTAATAATTAGATTGAGGCAGACTTCCCTGCAGAGCTCATCTATTTTCTTCATATAAAACTGAACAATAGTGAATGGGAAGGTTTGCTTCTTATCACTAAAACACAGTGTTTTCTTTTATTTTACTTTAAAGTATATTCTAATTTACAATTTTTTACACTTCTGGTATGATTTTTAATATGTTTCTATTCCACATTTCTCTGTCTCTCTCTCTCTCTCTGTCCCCCCCCCCCCCTTTCCCAAACAATTTAATTCTTAAGCTTTTTTGTTCTATCCTTTCAAATCAATGTGCTTTTGGCAATTTTCTTCCCAGCATTGAAGTTAAAATATATCTGTGTTCAGACAGTGGTTCTGTCTGGCTTGTTAGTTCCTGACTAATCAGCTTCTGTCTTTACAAGTGTGCAATGCTATAGATGTGTTTGTAGTGTACACAGTTCTATCATATAATGATTTCTTTTTTAAATTGATTAGTTTAGCCATGCTTGAAAAGATTTTGTTTAAATTTAAGTGACATTGTATGATTGCTTTCGTAGTAATTAATATGTTGCTTACATGGTGCCAGCTATAAAAGTAGTTAGTTATTTTTTATTTTTTTTATTTTATTTCGAATTTATATACCGCCCTTCTCCCTGGGGACTCAGGGCGGTGTACAGCCAAGTAAAACACATAATACAAACATTAAGAACAATTAAAAGGAATATCTCAGTTGCCCAAAATTTAAAAAAGACAAACCAATTTAAAATCATCTAAAAGGATTTGTTAGGCCAGCCCGGCTTGTTGGAAAAGGAAAGTTTTAAGGGCACGGCGGAAGGCATGGAGGTCTTGGATTCTCCTTATCTTTGGGGGCAGCTGGTTCCAGAGGGTAGGAGCCCCCACAGAGAAGGCCCTCCCCCTAGGGGTCACCAGCCTGCATTCCTTGGCTGATGGATTAGGGTTAGGGTTAGGGTTAGGGTTAGGGTTAAGTGGATTTTGCCCCATTTTTATGACATTTCTTGCCACAGTTGTTAAATAAGTCACTGAAGTTATTAAATTAGTAACGTGGTGGTTAAGTGAATCTGGCTTCCTCACTGACTTTGCTTGTCAGAAGATCGCAAAAGGTGATCACATGACCCCAGGATACAGCAACCGTCATAAATATGAACCAGTTGTCAAGATTTATATTGACTGTTTCCTAATATGATTTGATTGTTCCCTATGACTATCATTAAGTGTTGTACCTTATGATTCTTTACAAATGTATCTTTTCTTTTATGTACACTGAGAGCGTATGCACCAAAGACAAATTCCTTGTGTGTCCAATCACACTTGGCCAATAAAGAATTCTGTTCTGTTCTGTTCTGTTCTGTTCTGTTCTGTTCTGTTCTGTT
>WNWU01000041.1:10917163-10956983 GCA_012654045.1 Ptyas mucosa | reverse complement strand
CCGACTACATCGGAGAGCATTAACCCATACATGACCGCCGGACCCACCACAATCAGAAAGGGCTTTCAGGTAAGGCAAAGCCCATTTTCTTTGATGCTCTGTATGGTTTGCAGTATTCATGCAAAAACAATCACTAGAAGCTTGACTATCTGACAAAGCACCTATGGATGCTTAAATTGGTAGCTTTTCTTAAATAGTTCTGAAACACAATTTGGTTGTTTGAATTTCATGCCTCTTTCAATCTCTAGTTTCCAGTTTAGTTGGATTTTAATATCTTTAAATGATGACATTATGACTTAGATCACTCTCAAACATTATCTTTGAATTCTTGATTGCTTTCTTGGTAAGCAAAAGACATTTTTTGTCTAAATTACTGGCCAAGGGTCTTTTGCATTTGATTTATGGTAGCTCTGAAATTGAGATGGCGAAGAAAATGAAGGGAGAGGAGTCTGTTGATCTGGCAGCAAAGCAGAAAGACTTTGCTGTGTCCATCCCCCATCTGTAGAAAAGGAAAAGGAAAAGGAAAACAAAGCTAAACTTTTCACTTTTTTAGCAAGACTTTCCTGTTATATATACATTTTAGAATGATCGTATTTATACAGATAAAAATTTCAGTGGAGAATTTGTATCAACCTTTGACAATTTAAACCAGAGGTTCACAGTATATATTTTAGTCTTTTAAAAAAATCATAATCCTGGTGATTGATTCATATGAAACAAGAATTATTCCATTTGAAAATCTGATAAGCAATTTGCATGACAAATGTTTTTTGGAAATTAAAAAAGTGAAATGAAAAGTGAAGAGTTTTTATCACAGACATAATTTATATTGTCTAAATATTTCTTATACTGGTAAGCAAGTATATATAGCAACTTCCATAGAAAAAGGTGTAAGAGCTTATCACTACTTGAGAATATGTACTTGAAACTAAAGTTGGTTATTTTATGGGTTTCTAGTTCTATTTGGATCAAAATATCAATCTTACTGTTGCAAGAAACCTGAGCATGGGGCTAAATTCTGCATTTGTTACGACAAATCAGAATCCTTGAATTGAACTGAAATCTTTGAAAAACAAGGATGATACTGAGTTTTCCTGATTTTCCTCCAAAGACAGTCCACAAGTAGATTGAAGTCCATTTGCAGCAAAGCAAAAACAGGAATCACATGTTCTTTTCCACTAACACTAATTTTAATCCCTGAACACTGATGTGAAAATCATTGCAGTCCACCTGCTGTTGAATATTGTTTCTGGTTGTGAAATCATGTGACAATCTTTTCAATGCCTTTCATTCTCCATGCCCCACCCACACTCGTTCTTAGAGGGGATAACCTGACCTGGGTAAGGGATCAGTTTGACGGATCAGTTCCTTTACTGTCATTTGAGTGTACCCCAGTTCAGTGTCCCAATAGACTATGGCAGGAGGGTTTTTTCTTAGGGTTTTTTTTTTGCTTTTAATGTCGTTTACTTTTTCATATGTTTTATTAGTGTTTTTTTTGCTAGATTAGTGCATTTCATGTTTTCTCAAATAGTTTCCTTAAACCTTCAACAAAGTTTTGTTTGTTAGTTGTCTTATGGCATTTATGAAATTGTCACAGATAACTATCACTGGCTTTGAAGCTTGTGTTCATGTGCTGTTGTGTTAGTTGCTGATCTTATTTCCACTTTGGATGGAATAAGACCACATGAGGATTGCATGAAGATAAAAATGCTACGTCACTGCCGCTACATTGAGTTGTGTTGCCTCGCCATTTTCCTATTTTCCTACCCAATTTCTGTTTTATTGCTAACATTTTAGTTGCACTGCAATTCACATTTCTTCAGTTAGTCTTTTATTTTATAAATATCTGACACTGTTGATTTTTTATAGCACAGTCTTCACAAACATACAGTATGTAATGGATACCTTTGGGCAATTTTCCAATCAAATGTAAGTAATATTTTAGCTCAGATTTTCTCTCTTTTTCTGTCTACTCTGGAGACCTTCAAAACCAATGTAAAATAATTGCAAAAATAAAAAAACCCAAGATCCTTTTCTATCAATCTCAAATGCCTTTGAAACCCTAATGGAGAATGTATTATAATTACACTAGTGCTCAACAAAAATTCTGTATGCCAAGATTACCAACAGAAACAGTACTGTATATGTAAAAAAGAAATATTGCTAGTGCATGTACAGAAACAACTGACTGACTTGGACAGCTTTGAAAATAGTAGACTTTATACTCTTTATATTTTACTCTTATTTGGAGTAAAATACAGATTCCCATTTTATTCATGACATCTGAAGTAAGCTGAACAGAGGGCTATAAAATAATGATTATCCTATATAAATAATTAAGGTGCCTGTTTAGCTCCAAGAAATAACATACAAAATTAAATATATGAGAACCAAAAAGCTCCTACTTCAAATGGTTATGCCATTAAGTGATATAAGATCCACATTGCATTCTTTGCCCCAATGCAATTGGAAGTCTGTAACAATACCTATACAAACTTTTCTTGTCACCTTCGTTGAGGAATATAGTATAATCTAATCTAATCACAATTTGAAAGACTGGAAAATATCCTGCTGTCATCTCATATTTAAACAGTGATGCAAAAATACCGAACTCAAGGTCATAGATTATGGGCAATATTAAGCATGGTGTTCATCCTGTGTAACCTGGTTTTAGGTTGCTATGGAGCTGTTAACAGATTACAATTGATGTGATTATACATTCACAAAAATTGTAATCAGCAATAGTTTCATTAGATGTTTATTGGATGCTGCAATGGTGTGGGCAGTTTTTGCATTTCTTGTTACGCCTATGTAACAGTGCTGCTCCCCATTCTGCTTTGGCTCACAGTAGGCTTCCAAGTACAATTCAAGGTGCTAGTCTACATCTATAATGCCCTCCATGATATAGGGCCAGGCTACTTATAGGAGCACCTTTCTCTTTCCTGCCTGCCCCATCAAATCTATCAGCAAGGGCATGCCCAGGGCCCTTCTATTAAACAATGTCATCTTGCTGAATTATGAAATCATGCCTTCTCAGTGGCAGCATCTGCTCTATGGAAGGGAAGGAAGGGAACACTCCAATCCCACTAGTCTTTCAAAAGGCATTGAAGGCTGCATCCCAGGCATTAGCTCAAAGGTAGATAGACTCCACTATTCAACATAGTGTAACAGAGTTGGAAGGGATCTTGGAGGTCTTCTAGTCCAACCCCCTGCTCGAGCAGGAGACCCTATACCATTTCAGACAAGTGGCTATCCAGTCTCTTCTTAAAATGGTGAAGCATTTTAATGATGATAATGATAGAGCACCCACAACTTCTGATTAATTGTTCCACTGATTAATTGTTCTCACCGTTAGGAAATTTCTCCTTAGTTTTAGGTTGCTTTTCTCCTTGATTAGTTTCCATCCATTGCTTCTTGTCTTGCTTTCTGGTGCTTTGGAAAATAGGTTGACACATCTTTGTGGTAGCCTTTCAAATATTGGAACACTGCTATCTTGTCTGCTCTAGTCCTTCTTTTCACTAGACTAGACATTACCCAGTTCCTGCAACCGTTCTTCATAAGTTTTAGCCTCCAACCCCCTAATCATCATTTTGCTCTTCTCTGCACTCTTTTTAGTGTCTCAACTTCTTATTTATATTGTGGTGACCAAAATTAGATGCAGTATTGCAGGTTTGATCAGTGATTTAACTTTGAGGGGGGTTATGTTTGGTGAACTTGTCTGTTCTAATTTTGTGTGCTCAGTTATTTATGTGAGGTGGACAACTATGTAAATAAAATAAATAAACAATGAAAAGGCCTTTAATATGATGCAGCATAAAAGTTTGAAACAAATGTAGATAGAATGGAAATGGATATTTTCATTTTCCTTCCTTTGTAATTAATTGGATCACAACGTAGTACTCTACTACTCTACCTTAACTTACTAAAGTTACTAAAAATTGAATTATTTCTTCATACCATCAATGAAGTCCCTTACCTTCTCTTATTTTTATTTTATGTGGAAACTTCTGACTTTCTTGATTGCACAAATGGGTTGTAATTGAAAACAAATTATTATTAAGATGAAAGCTAACAGTCTTGTCAGTTACATATTTTCTCTACCAAAATGAACAAATATTTTATAATATTTTAGTAATTTGTTAGGGTATTTGGTTAATTCCATAATACAGTCTAATATTCACTCCAGATTATTCAAGTTCTAAGTCAACAGCAGAGCATTATCTGCATAGAAAAGTACATATACTTTTATGTCTAATTCATGTCAACAGTCTGTACAGATTCTCAGTCATCTAGGTCATAATTGTCCCAAAGGTGCCTTTTCAGGAGGCAACTGGACTTTCTTGTTTTTTCATGCCAACATCCTTTATTATAGACTTTCTCTAAATCAGCCAACCTACATTTTCTGTTTCACTTTCGTATCTATGATAACCTAAACATTTTAGCAAATACTAGATTATATGTTACAATAAGAAGCATAGATTTAAAATTAGTGCATCAAAGACCCAAATACTTGTATTTGGCAAAGAAAACAGGATTCAAGGTTACACATCCATGGCAAAAACAAAAGCAAGTAGATGAATCTATGTGTCATAGTAGAATGTTTAGATATGTTGCAATTGACTGGTTCCAAACGATCAAGTTAAGTTCTGAAAGATTCTGAATAATTCTTAGCCTTCCCTTGATTGTTCGTGATCTGTAACAGGGGTTGCCAATGTTTCGGACCTCAGGGACCACTAAATTTATAATTTTAAATCCCGCGGATCACTAATATGAATTTTTTGAAAAGATAATAGTGTTTAGTGCAATATAAAAAATGCAAATAATTTTTCTGCAGACCACTAACATTTTCTCATGGACCACACCAGTGGTCTGCGGACCACCGGTTGGTGACCACTGATTTAAAAGAACTGTGGGAAACTTAAAGAAGTCTGAGTCATTTCTTCCTTTCAATCAGCCAGTTTGGTCTAGTGGCTAAGGCATGATGTGAGTTCTAGCCTCAGCATGGGCTTGAAAGCCATTGGATGACCTTTGGCCAATCACTCTCTTTCAGTCCAACCCACTTCATAGGACTGTTGTTGTGGGAAAAATAGGAGGAATGAATATTATATATATATTGAGTTATTTATAAAAATAATAAAGGTGGGATGTAATTAAATAAAATTTAAAAAACCTTAAAAATCACATACTGGGTCATTAACATTTCCTATCATCATCATCGTCATCGTCGTCATTGTCATCATCATCATCATCATCCATGGAGGAAGAAGAGAAGAAGAAAATATACTCTTCTTAAGCAAAATCTTTAATAGGGATTTTATTAGAAAGTTTTGTAACTTTTATTTTTAATTAAATACCACTCTCATTTTTAATATTTTTTATCCTAACCTCTGAAGGTCCTTTCCTCTTAGCTTTATATGAACAATAATATTAAAATGTCCAAGGTCTGTTCAAATTAATGATTTCATGTTATGAATTTCCTTGCAGAAGTGTCTGCCATTTTTCCCTACTGATTTCTGATGCAACTGATGTCGTTCAAATGCTAGCGACCTGCAGACCCGCCAACAAATAATTTGCATTTTTTAAATTAGGCAATAATCCTGTGAGTTGAAAAGATAATGCCACATCTAGCCATCTAATCTATTCTTTCTTCTTTTATATTCCTCATTCCCATATTCAATTTTTATTATAAATAGAAGCTACTGATAATGTTGATAATTTGTATGGGAGAGGAGAGAGTATTGAAGGCTTTGCTGAACTTGCATTCTCTAGTCTTATTGTACGGTATCTTTTATATCTGCATATTTAACTTCAAGAACATTATTATTATTTTATTATTATTATTATTATTATTATTATTATTATTATTATTGAAGGAAGCATCACTCAGTGTAAGTTATTCATGAAGCAGCAGCATTAATCTTGAGCCTCCTTTCCTCCCAATCTTTTAATGTTGGTCGAAGCTAGAGCTTATATACTTGACTGCTCCTACTTGTGATGGCCAAGGCATGCTCAAACTCTTGTGAATACTTCTAAGGCAACAGCAAGTAGAGTGCCCAAGAAAACTGTCTTGCCAGTCTCCTGATCAGTTTCCTCAAAGCCATGTGATTATAAAGCTGCTTTTCTTTTGAGGCCATGGGATCACATATGCTTTTTTCTCTTTCACTTATTATACCATCAGTTAAGTGCTTGGCCTTTTGCCATTTTTCTGGGCAAGTCCTGATGGCACCTATAAGACTGGCACTGGTGTGGTCTCCATTCAAGACATCAGGGTGACCCTGACCCTGTTGGTCTTTTGTAAGGCTATGAAGACTTGGTTGGATGTTCCAGCCTGGGGCCCCACTCTCTGGTTACCATAACATCCATAGTAAGAGCTTTAATTGGTGCCATTTATATTTATTTCAAGTTGTTTTAATTCTTTTAATTCTTTTTAATTGTATGCTGCCCAGAGTCACTTATGAGATGGGTGGCTATTTAAATCAAATGAATAAATACAACAGGTGCATTCTGATCTCAGGGTCGGGCATGGGGGAGGCAAAAGTGTTGATCTGAAAGTTTTAAGATTCCCAGGATTGACAGATTTGGATTGATTTCTATATTCTGCATCAGGAAAATCTTATCTCTCTGTAAAGGACATACTTGTCAGCAGTAAAGCAACTAATGTGACCTTGAGATTTTGTTGTTGCCTAGCCCTGAATATAGGGTTCAGTTTCTGGAAGAATATATTGATTTATAAGCTTCTTCTGAATCTGACAGTGCCAGATATTGATCCTCTGCAATTGTGTATATGATGCATTCAGCACATCTGTATATGGGCTATTGTAGTTCTCTGTCCAAACAAATCCAGTCAGGTTGTTTTCATCAGTAAAGCTCCTTTTAGCTTCCAATATATTTATTCCCTTTCCATCTTAGTTTGTGATGAATAAAAGGTATGATCATACAACTGATCACTGCATGTGCTGAATTGCTTACTGGTCAGCTTCTAGTTGCAAATCAAGTGTTGGTTATTGTATGAAACCCTTCATAACACAGGGCCTGGATACTTAAGAAATTGTCTGTTTCTGATTGTCTCTGCCCACCCAACAAGATCAGACAAGGTTGGCATTCTCTGGAATCTTTCTATTGAACAGTATCATTTTGTGGAACAAACGAGGAAATATGATTTCCACACTGCTATGCTACACCTGCCCTGTGGAACAGCATATTTTGCATCACTGAGAGAACCCCAACCCTGCTGGCCTTTAAAAAGGCTCTGAAAACCTGGATTTTCCCTTGGGCAAGGGACCAGGATGTGGTATAAACCATCAATATATGTCAACATATATCTTGTACATTATTGCGCCTAGTGCTCAGGTTTTCATAGCAGGTTTTGCTGGTTTGTTGGATTTTTATTTTATACACATGGAAATAAAGACATATGTGCAAACAGATATAGATGTGTTGTTTTTAAGATGGTTATCCTCCGCAAAGTTGCTTGACAAATGGGTAACCATATAAAATGAATAAATGAATGAGTGAGTGAGTAAATATTTGTTTCATTCATTTTAGAGGGAACTGCTCAGAACCTGTTTCAGCAGGTTCTGACCAGTTCTGGAGAACCGGTAGTAGAAATTTTGAGTAGTTCGGAGAACCGGTAGCAAAAATTCTGACTGGCCCCATCCCCATCTATTCTCTGCCTCCCAAGTCCCAGCTGGTTGGGAGGAAATGGGGATTTTGCAGTAACCTTCCCCTGGATTGAGGAGGGAATGGAGATTTTACAGTATCCTTCCCCTGCCACGCCCACCAAGCCATGCCACGCCCACCAAGCCACACCCACAGAACTGGTAGTAAAAAAATTTGAAACCCACCACAGGAACTGCTCTATCATTTATTGCTTCCCTGACTAGTGGGTCACAACAGTACTCACATGGTATCTCAGATTACCTGGCTATACCTATAAAAAAGAGCAGACTTTGGAGCCCAAGCTTTCTAGTCAGCGTATCTAAGTAGTCAGTCTAAGGAGATGGTGCTCAGGGCTTGTTATAAACATTTCATTGTACTTTGAATGTAATTGTAAAGTAGGACAAACTCTACAAGCTAAGAAACATTTCTTAGTTTCATATCCACATATCTGATAACAATGATGTTCCAAAAATAGATGATTTCTTGAAGGCTAATAAAACCTGATGGATATGTTTGGTTTAATAATTCTGTTAAGTGATACACATTTAATGTATGTTTTAGTGCAGGGGTATCAATCTGGTGGCCCATGGGCCAGATGCGCACACACAGGTCACGGCCACCCCAGCTCAGCAAATGGGAAAAACATCATGAAACGTCACGTGACGGCAATGTGACGCGGCAAGTTTGACACCTGTGTTTTAGTGGCTTGGTATATTTTGCATTAATCTTATTAATAAAAAGGTTAGAGACCCTTAATATCTCTATTTTTTTATTACAGTAGGGAAAACTCTAGGTATAAATCGAGGCAAATTGATTTTACCTGTGCAATTGGAAAATCATTCCTTTTGTTGCTTATAAGTAATGAATGTCATTAGAATGAGATAGATAGTATGATAGAAGCCAAAATGCTTCTGGGCTTTTCTTCAGTTATAATTAGTTGTATGTGTTCTTAATTGTCATTTAATTCTCAATCATAAGCTCTGAATCCTGAGAGCATTTACTATGTCCTTGCTCTCAGCAGGGTTATCTCCTGTGCTTTGGTTTGCGAATGAGTCAAAAGTCAAAGTAAATAAAAATAGCCTCTTAATAGAGTTAGGAAAAGAATTACACTTATTTTAGTGACAAGGGACTGTCTTTTCCTGAGGCATCAGTTAATAAACTTACAGCATTTCAGGAATACAGATACATTTTCCAGTTCTGTTTCAGAGAGAGAAAAAGAGAGAGGGACGGGGGGGGGGGGGGGGAGAAATGCTATAGCAGACAAAAAAGGCAACATGTCCTACCTCTATCTGAATTTAAGCACAGCAGTTGCTACAAGAAAGGCATAATGTGTTTTCTACCTCAGCAGACTACTTTTTCTGACAATGCATCTGCCACCAGTTCTTGTTCCCAAGGCAGCCCTGCTCACCAGCACACATCAGTTTTCTTGACAGTATCTTTGTAATCTTCTGTTGACCTTTTCAACTTAACTGTTTCAGGACTTTGCGGTGGGTCAATAATTCTGGATGTTTGTACCAAAGGATTGAACTCTGGTCCCTTGTTACAGGGAGGCCAGTGGATTGAAACTCTGTATACATCTGAATATTGCTCAACTTGCTTCCTACCCCCTTTCTCTCTCACGCTCTTCGTCTTAAGTGTGTGTTTCTGTCCACCTTGGCACTGTTGGGAGGAAAGCTGTGGCTGGGCTCCAACCCACAAGGAGCTTGCAGCTGCATCGTGCGCGGGGGACGGCCCTGCATCCAAGCTCGGGGTTGCTTCCCCCATGGTATGTGTTGTCATCGCAGGCTGCTGACGGCTTGGGTCTCTGGACCCCTGCAGCACTATCTATCCCTGCCCATCTCCTGGCAGCTTTTGTGTGGGGTTTGAAAAGCTGTGATTAACTGCACTTTGTCTGTTATTACATTGATCTATTATTTAGAAAGCGAGGAGATGAATATTTGATAGAGCTCAGAGCCTGGTTGGAGAAAGAAGGGCAAAACATTCAAGGGGGAAATATATGGATTATACGCTTCTACCACAGCAAGAGTCTGCCAGATTGGTCAATCCTGCGCTCAAGAAAGCTTTGGGGAATGGTGACCTAATGCAGTGCTTCATTTTGTTTTTCTTCTTTTTTTTCTTCCAGGAAAGCAACAGAGATTTTCTCCCTTCTTCTCTCTTTTCAGCTTATTTTCCAAGTTACAGGTCTTGGTTATCAGACATTTTTAAAAAGTAAAGGAGTGGGTTTTTTTTTTTTTGTATACAATGTATAGTTTTGGTTTTGGTTACTATATATACTATTGTAAAATAATGGTAGATAAATAGATACTCTGCTTATTTATTGAGAGTATGCTTAATTTCCCAGCACTCATTTTTGAAAACTTTTTTCTTCCCCATGCAGATTTTATTCTTTCATTTAAAAAAAAAGTTTAACAAAGGAAAGAAAAAAAATTGCCTTTTGGTGGTTATTCTTTATTCTGTTCCTTTGTGAGTGTTCTGTATATACAGGATGAGACCTGTTATAAACCACAGCTCAAATAAGAAGCTGCTGTAGAAAAACTAATTTTCCTTATTCTAAAATTTCACAGTTGAAAGCCTATCTCGGAGCATCATGGTTTATTTGAAACTACATCTTCCAGTAGATACCAAGTTTATGCTGCTATTTATATTTTTCTTACATCTAATGCATATTTGTTGACCTTTCTCATAGTACTTTGTGATGTCATCATTTCCATCTTACAGATGAACTACCCTCTAAAAAAGGGAATTCCTTGCTGATGAAAACAGCAGGTGAATTGAATCCTGAGTATAAATTTATTACATCCCCTGGAACATATAGTAGCTTTGTGAAGTGATGTGAGAAGGCAAATTCTATGTTCATCAAAGATTCAGCTCTCTTTGTTCTACTTGAAAAGCTTCCCGAACCTGAGGTGCATGTTATTTCATAGCTACATTTAGTTCCATATATTGCTTATCTTTCGGCCTTATGTGTCTTCCTCCAACCCCTCAATATACTGATAATATTGGATACAGTTACATTGTGGGAGCTGAAGTTCTACATTCAAAGAGCTACAGGTTCCTCACCTCTGGCCTGGCTGAATGACTCACAAACAGATCAAAGATCCTGTTTCCCACCAACACATCATACTTTGATTTTACCTCACATAGCTCTGCAGTGGGGTTGGTTTTATTCCATGTAAGTCTTTGAAGTATCTATCATGTGATATTTGAATTATGTTATTAAAAAGGGAATATTTTTGATGGGAATTCTGCGTCAAGAGTCTGCCATCTTCCTTGATACATAGCAGGCACCTCTTTTACAATTTCAAATGGCAAACAAATGTATGAAATATACTCAGGAAGAATGTGTTGCTGCATCAGATGAAAGGCACATCTATCCCTAAATTTTGGAATATTAGCTATCCAACAAAGCATGCAGGGCTCAACCCCTGCTGCTGCAAGTGTTATTCAGTGGTATGCTCCTCTTTGAATCGTCAATTGTTACCTCTGTGACTTTTTTCTAATGATATTGTAAATTATTTTTGTGTTGTATGAAAAAAGTATTTTCTATTGCCTATATGGAATCCTTTGCACTGGGCTGATTCTATATTGTTAGAAGACAAAATGTATATATATGTGTGTGTGTGTGTGTGTGTGTGTGTGTGTGTGTGTGTGTGTATTTTGCATGATTGATAAAATTATACAATTTGTCATCGCACCTCTAGATGATTTCTCTCTCCTTTTCTCTCTCATTCATTTAATCTCTCACACACTTACTAATACCCTCGTAATGCCATAGGTTTTTCTCAAAGTAAAACTACATTACTTCCCTTTAAAATCAAGGGGTTGGGGCATTTCAGTTTTTTTGCCTGTAATTGTATGTCCTGCTCGTCATCTCTATAAAATGAGAAAGAATCAGGCAATCATTCATTCCATCATCCAGCTATTATGTATTGATGCCATGCTCTTCCATTTCATCTAAGTTCTCTTTCAGGCTGAAACTGGCTGTAAAAGTCACCTAGTTTCAATTCCTTGCAGGCTAATTTTACACATGATTCTGGCTTTTTGGATAAGCCTGTTCTCCAGAGACCCTAAAGATTAACTGTTTCTGATACAGCAAATATTTTCATGCTCCAACATGTCCTGTAATTTGTGCATCTCTTATATTATTGCAAACAATGACATTATAAATATGACTTACATTAAATTAGGTGTTGTTTTGACTGAGCAGACATAACCTATTATTTGTTGGTTAAGGCCAAAGGGCTGTGCAAATTCAGTAGCAAGAATTGAAGAATAAATTGATTTTTATATGGCGCTACAAAACACATTTAAAAATAAATAAGGCCAATATGGGCCTAATTTGTGATCATTCCCTTATGACACTAAAAAAGTTATTTCTGGAGATATTTCTTTAACCAAGAGAATGGGGCAGAAGGGTAAAAAGCACTATAGTAATGATGATAGTTTATTGTTGATGGATGAAAATATTTCCTGCATATTAAACTTTGAGATTGTTCAGGGTGAACAAGAATTTTATAAATAAAAGCTGAATTGCATCATGCCTTTTTTTAACCTTGATTCAGATCCGAACACTGCCTGGTATTCATATTCTTTGAGTTTAGTGATACAGTAATTTGGCCAGCAATTCGGTATTGTTGGTAAAGGTGCATAATTGCAGCACAAAATTGTTATAATTACTGTCTATATTTCATGCTAACTTTTTGACCCTAAGTAATCACTGTTTGGCAGATTCTTTGCAGTCAGAATCTTCCTTGTTGCTAAAATTAGTTCTCCGTAGACTGCACATATTTGCAACCGTCTCCTTGTAATTGAAAAGATCCAGCTTAGCTCCAAGCTTGTACTTTGCAACAACTGCTTCAGTGGGGCAAGGAAGCATCTCTTAAACTAATTGATGTGAAGTGGCCTGTATCCAAAAGAAGAACCATACAGTAAATAAAGAGAATCTACTTTTATTTTATTGGTACCTTCAATGTCATGTTGTATAGATTAATCCCTATTGTCTGTCCAAAAGTAGAATACCAATTCTATTATTTATTGTGATATAGGAGGGGAGGGGAGAAGGACAAGCTGCAAATTCCCATCATCTAAATTCAATGGATTTAGAGAAAATCAGATAATGCTCAACTCTAGCAAGATCAAGTGGCTATGGATTATGGGGCCACCTGGATCCTGAAAGTTTCCATCTTTTGTTCTGGATGGAATTGTACTATCCCAGAGAAGTCTGGTGCTCAGTTTAACAGCTCCTGCTTGAAAGTGGCAACTATGGTTTGAACAGCCCTTGCCTGATTGCACCCATTTCTAATTTGGAAGGCTTTATACTTGCCTTGGTTACCTCTGAATCACTGCAGTATATTCAACACCATTTATAAGCTATATCTGGTGCATGCACTAGCACATGCAGTTATGGGCACACCTTGGTACACGCATATCACTGCTTAATAAGCTGCACAGAAGTAATATAGGGTGCCAATTGTTATTAACAAAGCCCTGGCACAGGACTTATGAACCACCTATCTCTGGTTACTGTTGCCTATGCAATAAAATCGGAAAGCAGAGGCTTACTGAAGGTCCTGTTACTTAAGCCATCTATTGGGACCCAGGAGATAGACGTTCTGTCTCACTGTACCTATCCTATAGAATCTCCTGGGGATTCAGATAAACTTAACCATACCTGCCTTTCAAAAGACTCTGACATTCTGTTTTCTCATGGGTTGGGAGCTTTTGTTCCCGACTTGACAGTTTCTGACTCTCTGAAATTCTCTGGCAAAATATGTTTTAACGTATTTTAAGGGGGGTTTTTTTGGGTTGTGATTTGTTGTTTTTAATAGTCTATGCTGCTAAGACTTGCACATTAAGTGGGTGGTTGTAAAATTGATTGATTTGTTTGTTCATTCACTGAGTAAATGAATGCTGAACCCTTAAATTATAATTTATTTGTTGTAAATTTTCATCTAAACATTTTTAGTGCATATGGACAGGATATGAAATTGATAAAGTGGTGGAAAAGTTCAGAAGTCCATCATTAAAAAATGAACTAAATTATTCCTCAATCACTAGACTATATGTGGGTTAAACAGATAAAACAATAAAGCCTTAACAAACAACGATACATAATACAAAAAAAAATCCCCCCTCAATTTATTTACCATTTAATATCTATCCTTTTGTTTCCTCTATTCTGCACATATCAACCAGAAGGGACAGGAATCTGACTTACAGCTAGCTGAGGACTTTACTTTCTCAGGAATCAGGTGCTCAAAAGAATCTCAAGTAATCTTGCAGGATATTATATCTCCATCATCTCAGAAGACTCTGCCCATCTAGAGTCAAATTCAGAATGAATATGAATAATTTCACCTTCAAAATGTCTGGCAAACTCTTCATAACAATCTTCCATGCACATTTGACCCAACAGAGGAAATTGCCTTAAAAAAAACACACAGCACTCTGCAGATGTGATAAATGCAGAAATCTATTCCTGCTTTGCCACTCTTACCATCAAGAGATCTTGGACTTGGACCTGCGCCAGTTCTTTTTTTCTCTCTTTCACCAGCATCCAGGTGTTTTCTCAGATGCATAATCCATCTTACATCAATAGGCCATTTTAGCTAATTGTATTGGTAGTAAATGTCGAAGTAATCAGATGCAAAGTTGTTTGGTCAGATCTGTGTCTTTAAATCTTGCAGGAGCAGTGCAAAACAAAATTATGGATAAGTTGTATTATTCTACCAATATGTAAATAACCTTACATATCCTTTTTTATTCTTTCTCAAAAACATATTCACAAACATCTAATAAGTCAGATTCTACAAGCAAGACTTAACAAGACATGTTCGGGATACAGTAGTGGGGTTTCAGATTTTATATTAGGCACTGAAGTCAGTGAGGCGGAATTGCTATCTTCAAGATGTTTAGCTCCTTACTTAACAAATACTGTTATTCTTTTAATGGCACCTTTTGGTACATTTTTACTTAATTGTTTTTTTTAAATTATATACCCTTTTACATATCTACAGGACCTATAAAAGGATCTTTGGCTCTGAAGGAGGGAAAGGAGGCAGACATGTATTCAGCACTTCATAATTTGTAATGCATACATGGGGAAGCAGTGGATCCTGGCAGACACCTTGAAATAACCACTCTAGAAAAGACACCATCCTGGGATATTGCAAGAACAGGGGAATCCTGATGGGACATGCAGCTCAATTGCAGATCTTTGACAATCATCCTTTCCACTGCAGAAGCAGCCAGTTATAAATGCAAGTCATTGCAAAGATAAAAAGTTGCAGTTCATGTCTCTTCTTCTGAATCCCTCAGGGAAGGAGCTCTCAACAATACTCCAGATTAATGTTCTGCTGATGCTCCAGGAAGGGATGAAGCAGTGAGGCGATCTATAAACTTTTCCCTTGCTGCCCAGCTACTCTGAGTGTAATTCTGCCGAGTCCCCTGCTTTATGTGCTAGTTCACAGCTTTGTAGCTGAATAGTCTCTGTGCTGCTTCAGTAATGTGGCTTCAGATCTACCCTTTGCTTTGCCGGACTTTTAGGAACTGAGTACGTTGATAGAAATGGAACATCATGGAACCGTTACTGTAGTTTCTTAGCATGATTTGACATAGAGGAGATAATAACGTTATCTAGTGGCTCATTTTGGGATCAGAATAAATGCTTGAGATAATGAACGGTTGAGTTATCTGTTATCTGACAAGTCTTTTCTGTCAATTTGGGGTACATCACAGGGATATCCAGAACAGATCTTTTCTCAGAGGAGATATGTCTGCCTGCATGGCCAAAGCTGCTAACTGGCGATTCAAACATGATTGAAAGTGATGGGATGAAAAAGTATCTGGGTAAATGGAAATATGAATGTATTTATTGTTGCCCTGAATATAGTGGACATTTTTGAATGAGTTACCTCAAGGGTAGTTAAATGTTAAAAGTATATTCTTGTTTTCCTTTCCTATTGCTATGTCTGGCTTCATTATAAAATTAAATGAGTTAATTTATTCAAATAGAGTGTATCTCTGGTTTATTTATTTACATGAAAAATAAATTTGTAAACCTCAAAATCATGCTATGTGAAAATGTATACATGTTACAAAATGGCAGTTAGTGATGTACAACAGTACGATTATCATTAAGAAACCCAGAGGATGTATTCTAATGAGAACTGTAAAGGGTATTTTAGAGTCTCTGGCTGCTTTCAGATGGAGGACCTCAATTGCTGTCAATCAAAAGACTCTTTCTGTTTACTTCATTCACAGATTTTTGAATATGTGTGTGTTAAAAGAAGTAAGGCAGAAGTTAGTGTGCTTTTAATATTTTCGTGGATATATTGTCAATATATTTAGGGGGTAAGATTTTCTTTTCTTTATGAATACAGAGAGTGATTGTAGAATTGTGAGTGTAGAACCTGAATCTTAGATGCTTAAAAATACTGCAAGAGTTTCTTTAATACTTAATTTATTTTGGGATATTTTCCAAGCCTCATCATTAAGCCTTAAATGGTACCATGACTAACAGAACCCACTAGCTGGAAACAGTTTTATTATTCTTTTAACATTTTCTGATCCTGAGCTATAGCTTGAATTAATATTATTGATATCCCTGGCTATGGAGATTCAATATATTTTTCTTTCCTTGGTCTAGTGAACAGAATGATCCTTATGTTCTATCACTGTCTTTGTGTAAAGTTTTC
This sequence comes from Ptyas mucosa, assembly GCA_012654045.1. Taxonomy (NCBI): domain Eukaryota; kingdom Metazoa; phylum Chordata; class Lepidosauria; order Squamata; family Colubridae; genus Ptyas; species Ptyas mucosa. The sequence continues at coordinate 10,940,628 of WNWU01000041.1, read as the reverse complement.
CAATTAGGTTTTGCACAGAGCTTCATAAGGATTATGAATAATACTCAGGTATATGTTTTCAGTCCTCTCATCTTGTATAACAAATCCAGCTCTCTGAAAAAGCATCTGGTATGATGAAACTACTTTCTAAGACTTTCTCTTTGAATGTTCAGGTATCCTTTTATACTATTAAAATATCTTCCTTATCACAGATGACAGGTGGTCTTTAATCATTGGAATGTTGACTGTTGCAAGGCTCTTTCTCAAGAAACTTCATCCAGAGATTGCTTCAAGTGGATATGGCTCACATAAAAAGTTACCAATAACATTTTTTCTCTCCTTTTCCAACTCCTTAATTTGGAAGTCATTTGTTACTTTTCACAATTTCAGTTTCAGCATCCTGTTCATAGTTCTTACCATAATGTTCTGTCCATCACTTTCATTCCAGCTTGTTCCTATCTTCTGAAATGAAAGACATCACATCCAAGGACATTAGAATTATGGGATGCTTATGTAGCCATCCCAGGATTCATTAAAAAAAAAGTGAAGTTCTCAAAAACTTGCATTCCAGGAAGTGATTTTTTGAGTTGATTGCTTATTTTATTACCTGATATGGATTTTGAAATTCTGGTTATCAAATGAATGATAAATTGCTAAACCTTACGCCCGGTGGAGGCCTTAACTTCTGCTCCTCTTTGACTTCCCATGGACTGGTAATCCTCTTTAAAAGTAAAATCTGATATTCTTTTGTATATGGAATAATTTAGTTTTCATTGTCATAAATTTTGACTAATCAATAGATTCATATTTTTCCTTCTTAGCATTTCAAATGTTTATCCTACTGCAGGGCTAGTAATACAGATTTGCTGTCTCCTTTTCAAATGATCTTTGCCATATGCAGTCAGTCCATTATTAGAATATCACATAAGGTTCTACGCCCACTACTTTGCTATCCAGAAGAATAGAAGGGAAATTCCTATCGCTACAATGGATCTATTTATCTGTCTGTCTGTGTCTTTTTATCTGTCTGTCTGTCTATCCATCCATCCATCCATCCATCCATCCATCCATGCACACATGTATACACACATATATACATCAGATTTTTGCTGTTCAGCATATTACTGCAAAGCATACGAAAAGGTAAAGAAAGCGTTTTGTATATTTGTTGATGTAAAGAAAGAATAGGACAAAGTAAATAGGCTTGAATTATGAAATGTTTTGTGTGAATGTGAATTGAAAATTAATGTTGTAAGGTCCTTGGTGCTCTCTGAGCTTAGTGGTTTTCTTGCAGACATTTCATTAACAAACTAGGTAACATCATTAGTGCTGGGGGAGAATGAGGTTTGCTTTCAATTTATATTCTAGTGACTTGCCTTGTCAATGGGAGTGGGAGTGATCTTAGTGATTCTTTGTTTGGGCTATTTACTGTTAGCTTGTTTGGCAGTTTCTTGACTGGAGTATTGTTTGTTTCTTGATAGTTAATCTAATGTTAATCTTGGTATTAATCTCTGCTCACCTGGATATTGATTGCTGGTGAGATGTTTTGGTCTTTTTATTCCCTTTTTGGCATGTTGATTGTCTCTTTTTGAATGGTTTGTAGATGTTGTTTATGTCTGTGTGCCTGTTGATGGTTAATTTCTCAGAGTGCCAGGCTTCTAGGCATTCTCTGGAAGTTTCCCAGTTGAGACTATGGTTAAGTCTGTCCACGTGTTATGAAATTAAGGCGTTTTCATCATGTCTTCTGATGGCTCGTTGTTGTTCTGCGTGTTTGTCCTATGTAGTGGCTAGTTGCAGACTTTATATTGTATGTTATAGATGACTTCTGTTTTTTCTTCTGCTGGATCTTTTGATTTATTTAGGAAGCTTTGGAGGGCTTTGCGTGCTATGGTTGTAATACTCTGTTGGTAGTTTCTGAGACGTTTTGATGTATGGGAGTGTTATCTTTTTCACAGCTTGTGTGGCTATGCGTTGAGTGATCAGGCACCTTTTGCTGAAGTTGCATGGCTATCCACTTTGTTGGAAGCTGATGTATTGAGTTAACTGCCAAACAAACAGTAAGCAGACCAACCAAGGAACCACCAAGACCATTCCCACTAACACTGACAGGGCAAGCCACTAGAATATAAATTGAAAGCAAACCCCACTCCCTACTAGCACTGATGATGTTACTTAGTTTGGTAATGAAATGTCTACAAGAAAACCACTAAGCTCAGAGAGCACCAAGCCCCCCCCCCCCAGTTTAACCGTAAGCTACAAATATTCTCTTTTATCAGTGTTGTAAGAGTGATATATAATGGAAGTAAAGGACGCATGAGAGTAAGTAAATATTTAGCCAATGGGTCATCATTAAGCGAGAAGCAAGACAAGGATGTGTGATGCCCTCTTGGTTGTTTAAGATACTAATAGATAAACATACAAGGAATGTTTGTAGTTGATTGTACGGATGTGATGATAGGTGAATGTAGGAAGATTTGTCTATGTAGTTCTTTGCTACTCTATTTCAAATAATATGCAGCAACTGTTTTCTAGATTGTATGATGCAAAGAAATAGATGTCAAAAATGTATCAAACATATCTAATGTATCAGGTTGTGTATAATAGAGAAAATGGACTGAATGATTGCAAGTTATACATAAATGGTGAAAAACTAGACCAAGTAAATGAGTTTTTATAATTGGGTAGACTATTCGTTAAAGATAGGGAAACGTTAAGTGCAAATGAGGTTTCTTATAAAAATAGTATGTAGTATATGGTTTTCTGCAGGAAATTAATCTTTTGTCAAAAAAACTGAAAGTGGCTGTAATTACAAGTGAAAATTTCACATGCAAGTACAAATGTAAGTACAAATACAAAAATAAATTCAGTATAGAGGAAATGAGTGACTTAAGTGTGTGAGGTAAAACAAGATGAGATATGGTAAAAAATGAATGGATCTAAATAAATGTGAATTTAATACAAAAGTGAGTAACCAGTATTCAAGAAATACTTGAAAGTTTGATTGCCTAGAGCAGGGGGGTCAAACTCAAGGCCTGTGGCCCGAATCTGGCCCATGGGGTGCTTAGACCTGGCCGGTGGGGCTGCCCTGGAAACAGCGAAGCTCCAGCCTGCAGTGCCTCTGCCAGCAGGCAGAGGGTTACAGGAGGCTGTCCCAGCTGAAAACAGAGCTTGATCGGGAAGCCGTTTTCACTGGCAGAGCACTCGGGCCACCACAGGCTCCCCTGACATGAGTGACGTCAAGCTGGCCACGCCCACCCTTGCCATGGCCACCTTGCCCCCTCCCCCCAGTCAAACACAACCCTGATGTGGCCCTCAATGAAATTGAGTTTGACACCCCTGGCCTAGAGAGAACAAATAAGGATTGAGTTGCAAAAACTATATGGAAGAGTGAATGGCTTCAGAGGAAGGAGAACATCAAGAAAGTCTTGGATAGATTAAATTGATCCTCAGAGAGAGAGAGATACGGAGCTTAAAAAATAAAAAGGTGATGAATAAAACTAAGTATGGATACAATGAACGCAGTGTAAACAAAGGCAGAAAGACATAGGAAAATATCATGAATGGTGCTGATATACACACGTGTCTTTATGTTTCATTTTCTTACTGCATGGCCTTAATTTCTTATCTACTATTGCTTACTTCTTGTCTGTGCTCTGAATAACATTGCTTGCTTTGACTGAGAATTGCATGATCGCTATGCACGTTTGGCCCCTGCAAATCTTACATGATTTCAAGATTTCCAAGTTTAGTATTTAAATTTGTTCATTTCTTCATTATTTCAGATAACAGGTATTTTCACATATATTGCAAACTTAGAATGTGAAATACAGCAGTTCTAGCTATGGATTCAACCACTGTGGCCTTAAATCTGGTTATATTTTTCTCACTGCATGATACTGCTTGTTAACTTTCATAATAGTCTTTCTTATAGTTACCATCTTAAATTGTGGTTAATGGTTATTTTTCCTGTTGCTTTGTTAGCAGTTAAAATAAACTGAGCCTTCACATTAGGACATTTAAAAAGACTGATTCAGTTATAAAACATGTAAATTTTTTAATTTCCAGATACATGACAAAAAAGGTAAGTTGAGATGCAGAGATTACGACATGGGGAGAATTTAAAAAATATCTCAGAACTAAAATTAATAAATGGCAAAATTAGTATGCAAATTCAAAATAATTTTCGATGAAAGTATTACAACAAGCTATGTTTTTCAATCTGGTGTATTTTTTTCTTGAATAATTGTATCTACTTTTACCTCACTCAAGACTTGCTTAGCGGGATGACAATGATTGCATGTTACACAGGAGAGGTATTTACTAGTATTTATCTTTCCATTGTACAGGAGTGTGGAGTTTTGCAAAAGTAATAACATCTTTGTCTGCATAGAAACTTCCTTCACAATGGTAAAGAATATTGTTCTGTTGAGTGGTTTGTGCTATTGTGCTACCCTACTGGTGTTCCACATATGTCAAGTCGTTCCATAACCTGGCTACTTCTCACCATGTTTTTGTTACACACCTATTCTTTTTGTAGTTTTTGTGCATCACTGGGTAGTTCACTTACATGGTGTCCTGATTAAGAACCTTTTAAAGCTAAGAAGGATTTTTTGCTAGGAAATTTGATTTCTGGTGTAAATGCTTCTGGGTATAGCTCTCACTGTTTCCTTCCTTCTATGCAGAATATTCTCTCTCTGTTTTTTCTCTTCATTGGTTTATTTTTTAGACTTATATCCTGTTTTTCCTTCAGAAGCTGAGAATGGTGTACACTGCATTTTTCCTAACAACTTTTCCTGCAACAACAATTTGGTTTAAAAGAATATAACTGGTCCAAAGTCATCTAGTAAGCTTCCAAAGCTGAGGATGGACTAGAATCTGAGGCTTCACAATCCTAGCAAAGGAAAGTGAAGCTGTTTATATGGTTCTTTTTTTAAAAAAAAATCTATTTTCATTTGTTGTCAGTTTCTCTTTTTAAAAAGAGAAGGAGAGAATATGACAGCTAATTCTCTGTGTGAGGGAGTGTTTTTATGTGCCTTGTGGTGCTGCAATTCCTTAGATATTTCTTCAAATATCTGAACGGCTGTCACAAGAAGATGAAACAAAAAACAATGGATATAAATAACAAGCAAGCAGATTTCAGTTGGATGTTAGAAAGAAGTTGCCATGGTAAGAACTGACCAACAATGGAACAGCCTGTGGGGCTGTTAGGACACTGATGACCGCAGCAAAGCCAAAATAGGTACACATACCTTAATGACATAATCACGCAAATGCAACAGTATGTACCTACCTCAGCATGTCTGATACAAGTACGTAAATCATAGCATTTGCATGATTGTTATGTTACACATGTCATCATTGACCCCACTTCTGCACTGGGCACTAATTCCTCAGGAGATGCTGGGTTCTCCTTTGTTGGAGGGAGAGGATGGATGACCACCTATGTTGGAGATGATAGAGGATAGATTCCTGCACAATCCAGAGGGTTATGCTTGATAATTTTTAAGATCTCTCTGAATGTATACGTTCTTTGATTCTGAAATTTCTAAGAAGTGGGGGGGTTGTTTCAATTTAATAAAAAATAATTTATGGGAGCAGAATAAAATGTGCAGTGCTTGAATACCAAAGAGCTGCTATAGAGCAGCCTGGGAGATAAATGTAGCACTTGTGTGTGCAAGTTTAAAAGCAGCTATATCTTTTCCTGGATTGTGTGGCTTCATTCTGCAGCTGCCATTTAAATAATGAACTGCTTTAAAGTTTTATAGACAAGTGCTGTATTCTTCCACACACACACACACCCAAACATGCTCTAAAATGCATTTTGTTTTAGTTAAACATGAAACATTGCAGAACAACAAAGAGGAATGTTTCAGAGGTGATAAATCTGTACAGAATCATAGAATAGATGAATTCGAAGGGCATCTAATCCAGACTCCTGCTCAGGGCAGATAGCCATGAAACAGATGGTCATCCAGTCCCCATTGAAAACATCCAGCATGAGGTGTTTGCTACTGTTTCAAACAAATGTTCCACTGCTTAACAGCTCTTAACAGCAGGAAATTCCTCTGCCTCCTCCTGAGTCTTAATTTTGTTCCATTTCAACCTGTTGGTCTTATCTTGCCCTTAGTTTCAAGCCACGTTAACAGGCTAACAGTTGGTCAAACCAGGGAGCGTATGTAATGCATCCCTTCTCTCCAAAATGATAGGGGTGAGTGTTGGGAGAATTGTAGTGGAAGTGGGGGAGAGGGAACTGAAAGGATCATGAAACCATTCATAGAATACTTTCAAGCAATCTGTGTCTCCTAATATTTGGCATTCAGAGGTAACAGTCAAATTGTGTGTCTGTTGGCACTACAGATGGCAGAAGCCTCAATGTTTCGAAGAAAGCTTTTTTTCTCTATAAATAATGTTCTGCATTTAAGAAGATTTGATTATGTGATGACATCACTGAGGACTCCGGATGTAGTTCACATTGAAGGCAATTTGCCCAAATAAACATTCTCCTTGGTGATGTCCACATTTGGCCCAATCCGAATTGTTTGTGAACGGTATCATTGTTACTAATCAGAATGTTTTGTTTGTGTCACTCTGGATAATGGACTTGCACATTGACCCATGCTACAACCTTCTACTACTGAGACAGATTTTTGAATGGGAAGCACCTCACTGAGTACATATGCTTCTGCTGTTTCTGCCTTTTTCCTCAGTTTCCTTTCAGTTTCTATTTACCAACATGCACATTCTTCTTTACACTTCTATAAACACTTAACAAGTGTTTTCAAAAGACCTTCAGGATTTATTTATTTATTTATTTATTGCTTTTAAATTGTTGCACAATTTATTTCAGTGAGTAAAATTGTTGGGAAAACAGAATAGAACATGTCTTCCTACTTTGGGTATATGGATGTTTCCATATTTTTCTGTCAAAGTTTACTTTATGGAATTATAGTATAACCAATAGATGGCAATTCCTTCTTTATGGATGACAATTCTTTCTTTGTGTTGTGCCTTGGCAAAGGTTATATAATTGAACACTTGTTCACATTTTCAAAATTTATGAACTATTTCATCCTCATCAGGTATACTAGATATCATCCCAATCTCATCAAAACTGCTATGGCTCCAGGGCATGTTTCTATAGCAGTGATATCAAAGATACATTTTGGGAATATTGAAGGAATCTTTTATCACTAATCCTAGCTTAAAACTAAGTTATCTAGAGTTTGTGTTAGGTTTAGGCTTAGTGTATAACATTTTTCTTGAACAGTTATCAAAATAGACAATCCTAGATATGATTGATGGTCTGAATCTATGCCAGTAAAGTTTAAAACCTAGTCATGGGACAGAAACAGCATAGAGCACTCTGCTTGATGAACTTCACTGAAACATTAATGCATTGGTTATGTGTGTGTCTGTGCGCCCCATACATGATTCTATTGGATCTCTTGGTGATTTCCATGTTATCTTGGGGTGGAAGTGTGCAGATGGGTATTATCATTCCATATTGGCGGATTGTATCCCCCAGAAACTTCATGTAGATATTAAACAGCCCTGTGGAAATCTACAATGGAGTAATCATAAGTACGATCATTCTTCCCCGGTCCAATAGCAGTTGGAATGGCCTGCTTAGGAGGGAGTGGAGTCATTGTAATGTAGTGCTTCTAAGTCCTAACCTTTGCATACTGTCAAGAGCCTTGGATAGTACAGTGGTCTAAAGCCCTGTTATTAACATCAGCTGCCTGCAATTATTGCAGGTTCGAATCTCACCAAGGCTCAAGGTTGACTCAGCCTTCCATCCTTTCTAAGGTAGGTAAATTGAGGACCCAGTTTGTGGGGGCAATAAGCTGACTTTGTATAAATATAGAAAAAGTATAAAGGCTATTGCTTAGCGTATTGTAAGCTGCCTTGAGTCTCCGGAGAAGGGCGGCATATAAATCAAATTAAAAAAAAATAAAGAAGGATACCAAACTGCACTCAAGGAGGCTGAGATGTCTGATAGGATCAAGAGGGCACATTCCCTCTATCGAAGACCTACAAAAGACCATCCAAGAAAATTGCAATTTCCCTTGTCCATGCCTAAACTATCCTGAGTGCAATGGGAAGAAAGAAATCACATTAAAATGGAGCATATAACATCAAATTAAAAATCTGCTGCCATATTCCTATTTGCATTCAGAACAGTTGGGAAATAAATAGATTTAAGGGCTATTTGCCACAACTTGCTAATAGCTTGTTTAGATACATCTAATAGAATAAAGATATAATAATCTGATTCTTATTATTGATATTTGCTAACATTAACCATTGTATTTTTCTGGATCATTTGCAAGGGTTGGAATTGGGGGCATCATTTTACAATAGTTCTTTCCTACTTCAGCAGGCGATTCCAGTGAGTAACAGCGTTCCATGATTTGGTGCTTTCTCCTATATGATATAACATCTGTACAGAGTCACTGAGCAAGGACACCTGCCAGTTTGGGGTAAAATGTCATCAATACGCCAGTGATACCCAAGTATAGATCACCCTCATGAACCCATCTGGAAATGTCATGAACAATGTGTACCAGTGTCTGGAGGCTTTCAGGATCAAGATGGGGGCAAAGCAAGCTCAAATCTGTCCAAAGCTGAGTTTTTATTGTCAATAAACTGGAGCATTCCTCTACCAGTAGTCCTAGTAGACACTCTGGATGAGTTTGCTCATTTTCCAAAGAAATAAGTCATAATTTGGTAATTCTTCTGGACTGACACGGCTGATGAAACCATGGAGCCTTTGCTCAACCTTGATTGGTGTAAACTGGCAGCCCTATTTAGACCAAGATGCCTGGCAATAGTGATTCATAATCTGATCACCCTGTGCTTGGAATATTGCAGTGTATTCCATGTGGGGCAACCTTCAGAAATGACTTGGAATTTTTAATTGATCAATAATATTACTGTTAGTCTGGTGGAACAACCCAGTCATTGCATAGTAATATTAATCCTGAGATTGATATACTGATTTTCAGTCAATTTCAAGGCTCAAGTCAAATTCCTAGTTATTACTTACTAATTTACAGTATTGCACTAGAATGCATTGGCACCTTCTGGTCTAAGTCAGCGCTCTCTGCCTGGTCTGGTCATCTCAATAAGATTTCCTAAGAACTCTCCTCCTTATGATGAGAAGTGGGGGAAGGTTTTCTCTTCGAGCCCCACATATTAAAGAACCTTATTTATTTTGGAACATTGTTAAAACCTTAATTAGCGTTCAGCTCCACTTGGTTGCCTGGTGGGTATTCATCTATGCATTATGTATGTATGTATATAGATGAACACCAAGCAGGCAATAATTTTGCATAATTTATGTGGCAAGTGGTTGTTTTTGCTGTTATTTTTACTTTGGTTTACCTGATTGGGTTGGAAACAAATATAATAAACAAATAAATAAAAATCCATATCTGTAATGCTTGCAAGTGCTGCATAACATCCACTCAGTATAAGTTGTTCACTAAGTCCCTTGCAATTTGCCATCCAATTAAATTTTGATTTCCCCCCCAATTATACAGACAAAATGTCATGGCTGCAGAATGTAAATACCTAAAGAAAAAGTGCAAACAGACCAAAACTGGTTAAAGAAGCATTTCTCAGAGCCTTGAGAACTTTTGCATAACAATTATTTGCCCTGATCACTAATAACCATAATGTAAAAATATACTATCTTTGTATTTCGTTTCTTTTTGAATTATACTGCCAGATGTTTAGATTGGATTTGACAATTATTTTAAATTACCTTTTCATATGAGTTTCTTGAAGAACTCCATTTGAAACTATTAGAGCTGTGTAGCACATTTGCTTGGAAGGGAAAAGATGCTTCAGAGAGTGCAGGTGGCATGAATATAGCACTTACCTGCCCTTCCATAAGGATGCAACCTCCATCCTTCATCCAACAGAGATGCAGCAATACCAAAGAGTTGCAGACTTTTACCTGTTCCAAACAATATGAAGCACTACTGTAACTCTGTAAGAGCGCCTACATACAGTATATCAATTATTGATTCATAAAAAATTGAATTAAGAATCTAAAAATTAACAGCTACTTTAAGAGGCAAAATGTTCCAAAGTATGTGAGCAATCACAGAGAATGACTGTCATTAGACCCCATGGTCCCTTTACCTCATGTACGTGGCCCTCAGCATCTCTCCCTAAAAAGATGCACAGAATAGGTTGAGGTTCGCTGGGAAAGACAGTCCTGGAGGTATGTAATAGCCAAAACAGTTTGGGCTTTAGAGATGATAACCAACACTTTGTATTACTTTGTAGACCTGGATGGGTATGGAGGGAGGTGCCCACCTCTTGGAAACGTGTTGCCTGAATTTTAAGTGTGGAACAGCCAAGATCCCAGATGATAACCAATAAGAATAGTTATGATTATCCGTGACACTGTGGCAGGTATTTCAAGGTACTGCTCTGCAGGTGACTTTGTTTGTTACATTGGTCTTCTTTACGGATCAGTTGAGATTGCTGCCAGTGTACCAGTCTCCCTGCTGCATCTGCATGATAATATTGCTGAATCCATCCTTGAGGAAGATGGTGTTTCCCCTCCTAAACTCAACAAGAATGATCCCCATAAATAGAAAACATCACAAAGCATAGTGAATATAACCGCTTACAGTGGCTTCTAAGGAGCCTGAATGCCCACAAAAATCACAATTAGCAAATGTATACAAAGCTGGGGCTCAGAAACCAATAGCCATTGTTATTATATACTGTACATAATGTGAAGTCACAGCTGCCGATTATTTAGCTGTTACTGTCCTTTTCTCTTTCTTCTTGTTTAATTTTTAGGTATTTTAAATTTTCTTCAATTTGCATCTTCTTTTTTCCTTTTATCAAGATAGACAGACAGACAGAGGTTATGTGTGTGTGTATGTGTTATACGTTTGTGTAACTTTTGTGTATACACACATACATAAACAATACAGTAGAAAGTTTAACATTAAGTAATTAGTTTAAAACCATATAAGTTATACTTTCATGTGGGTTGCAGTGGTTCTTTTTTAACATATTATATTATATATAACAGGATGAAAAAGCCAAATAATTCTATGCCTGTAATATTGACATCATAAATGCTTATTAATATTGATACATTTTTCTTTCCTTTTTCTATGTTTAGTACTCAAGATAGTTAAATAATAGAATATTATTAATCACTAATCACATCTTATGAAAATCACTGTATTGAAACAATACAATTTATATTATAACAGTACAATAAAATAGAAAAAAATATTAACTTCATTTACCATAACATTGTTAGTTCCGTGTAATAATGCAACAGTTGTAATATTACAATGCAATATTAATTCTCTTCAAAATTAAAAGTATTCCTTTTATATTCATAATCAATAATTCAAGGTAACTTCAGAATTAAAAATGATGAATGGCTTCCAAGGACATTTTTATCATCTCAAATTTCACCATCATAGCAATTCTTGGACGTCTTCTAATTTGACATATGTACACACATTATTTAAGGTTTTTTAAAGTTGTTTTTGTGACATTATTACAAATACAGAGCAGTTAAGGAGCAAATTTCATGTAACTTCTGAGGCAAAGACTGAGATAGTATATGAAACAAACTATGTAGCTATCATAACAATGGGTGAGATGTGATGAAGAGGAGTTTGAGGAAGAGAGTTGTAGTTTTCTAATGCTGTTGTTAAAACCATGAAGGTCTCTTGACAAAGTATCCATGCAGTACTTCACCTCTCTTGCCAGTGAGATGCAGCGGTCAAAACCTGACTAGGCACATCTTAAATAGTCCCACTCCTAACTTTCTCCAGCCAGGAACAGGCTAGAGCTGGCCAAAGATCTGCCCCATCCTTGTTCTGCCTGGTGTTGGTGATACATTCTTGACAGGCCAGATGGTTAAACATTGTTGAGGATAGATATATATTACAGGCAGTATTGGTTTTAACAACTTCAGTCTGAGCCCAAGACCACTAGCAATTTAGCTACTTGGTTCCTGAGTAGAGATCTTGGACCCAGAAGCAAAGACTAGGCACATATTTCAAATCTCTCTTCCTTACCTGACACTCATCTCCCTCCCATACTTCCCTCTGCTTCTAGTGCCATAATTTTCTCCTGCATACTACCTCCCCCCACTCCAAGCTTCCTCTGCACTTCTCAGCCTCAAGCCTTTCCCAGGTTTTAGCTGTTCCAATATGAGTGCATTTTTCTGTTGACAGCAAAAGTACTAAAACCAATCTTTTTTGGAGAAGTACAACATCTGTGTCTCTTCCTTTGATTTTTCATGTTCTAGTTGCAGTGAATATAGTATAGGTAAAAGCACAAGATTTTGAGTGTTTATTAATTCAGAATAATGTGGTTTCATTGCAAGGGTGGTCTATTTAGTATTTGTAACACATAGGATGTTGACATGAGCAGACACTGATATTTTTGAAACTTTTTTTTTTTTTTGCTTGCAAGACTACGTGGACCATTACATGTTCTTCACAGGGTGTCAGACCAACTTTGACAGAGTGCTGTTGATTGGCAAACATTTCAGTACTTGATAGCTTGTAAGACACCATAACCCCAGGCAAGAAGTCCTGAGCTCGTCCTCCTTCTCAAGAGAATGTGAAAATGCCCTGTCTGTCTTGTGCTTTGGTTTCTACTTTTTTTATCCCTTATTTCCTCTTTCAGGCTGTGCTGAAGTTTGCATGTACTTGTCCCCTTGGGCAAAAATTACCTATGAGAATCTTGTTTGGAAACAATCCTGCCAGTTTCATATGACAGTTTTGCGGAGAAATATTGAAGATTTTATTTAGGCAAATGTTAGTTTTGTGCTCATGAATGAAAAGGCAAATAATTCTGTGTACGAAAGCCAAAGAAAAGGCAAGAGCCCTCTTATTCCCTTCTACGGGTTTCCTTTCTTTTTGGATCCCTCACCTCTGAAATTGTGCTCCTCTGTTCCACCATTCCGAACCCCTGAGAACCTTTTGCAATTTTGCATTGCAATCCACAATGACCTTTTCAAATGCAAGTCTTGTTCATTAGATCCCTGCTCTAATTGAAGGAAGGAAGGTCATATTTCTTCAGCCTTGTTCAGGTATTCTACTCTTATGCACGCACCAGCCTTATCTGCATTAGGTTCACTGCAAGTACAGAGAAGGGAAATCAAGTCCTTTTACTTTGCCTCATTTTTTTTTAATTTTGCCATTTTAAATTATCCTCTCCAAAAAATAAAAGAGGCATCACAGGAAGGTCTGTGGAGAATGAGCTTCCACTTCTACTGATCTTGCAGCTTTTGTCATTGTGCCTGTTGGAGAAAGTACCCAGTCTGGGATTGGAACCTTTGTAGGTAATAAGCATTAGAATGTATTTTTGGGGAGGGGAAGGTCACTTCTCAGAAAGAAATTCTCCAGCAAATATATTTATATACTTTGCTGTTTTGTATACTTCTCCTTTTGCCTATCTCTGGCAACTTTCATAACTTACTTTCCAGGCAAAAGAATTCATGGTTGAAATTCCAGGACTGTCAGTGATCATATATCAAATAGGAACTGTTGCAATTATAAATGAAATTATCGTATACTGTAGTTCCCCAAAAATTGCTGGAAAATTACACCAAATTAGAGAGTAAATAATTAGTTGAAGATACGTCAGAATGAATATTTGAACCATGGAAGAAAATAAATGGCTATCTGGATTCTTAATCTGCACTGCATACCTAAACAGCACAATGGTGGTGCTGTGTTTTTCATACATCATCAGATGAGAGAGAGGTTTTATGGAGGCCACCAATGTCTCCTTGATGGAATATATATCAACTCTAAAGATCTCAGATACAGGGTTTCCCAACTACACTACCAAAAATTGGTTTAATTAAAAATGTCATGGCTTGAACTTTAGAACTACTGAATGCAGAATGTGTGTTGTGTTATAGAGTTATGGGCTGCCTGACAGTTCTCCTAAAGAAACCATTAATGTATATTGCTATATAAATTATATACACTTAAAAAAAGTACTGTGATCTCCAAACTTTGTCCTTGTCTGACCTCATTTAATTCAGTAAGAAGAAACTATATCTATGTACCATTCATACAGACAAATAACGGTGCTAGCTGTCTGTCAGTTGAAACACAAACAAGGACTTCACTCCATGAGTAACAACATCATCAAAAGTCTTAGAGTCTGAAGTAAAAGGAGCAGACAATTTTTCATCAAATATTTGAACTTCTGTTTGGACCTGTTGACAAAATGAGCATGCACTAAGCTCACTGTGTTCCCAAAATACAAAGTTTTTGTTCCCCATATGTAACTCATGATTAGGGACAAAAGTGCTGGAAGGGATAGTTTCTTGTCTCTTTTGTGGAAGTGCAAAGAGCTGGATGTAATGGCCCCAAAACATACAAGGACTGAATGAGGCATCATTTGAAATCAGTCAGGTCTCTAGGCCATTTCTTACTTTCTAACATTAAGGAGTCTTTTATTTTCAAATGAAAAATGTGAAGAGCAAACAAAAATAGCTCAGAGCTACTAAAACTCAATATAAATTAATCAAAGGGGTCTTTTACAGTCATACACAAAGAACTGTTTTCAAAGGGTTACTAGATCAAGGAGCTAATTGAAGGTTCAGGAGGGCCAAGAATATGGCTGTATCTATGTACTACTAAATCTATGTAGTATCTATGTACTACTAAAACTCTCCTGTCTGTCAGTCTGTTTGTAAACAGTGCATCATAGGGCAATAATCTTTGAACCAAGGTAATTTAAATCCGCTAACTTGCAGAATGAGCCAATTCACTGCTATACTATACTTCCCAGAAACCCACAGGTGGTGTGGTGCAAGGGAAGGTGGGAGAGACACATCTCTACCCTCTTTCCCATCTTTTTCCGGCCCCCCTGTGCCCAATCAGCTGGCAGTAAAGCTTGACAATTTTTTTTTTAATTTGATTTATATGCCGCCCTTCTCCAGAGACTCAGGGCGGCTTACAATGCGCTAAGCAATAGCCTTCATACTTTTGTATATTTATACAAAGTCAGCTTATTGCCCCCACAAACTGGGTCCTCAATTTACCTACCTTAGAAAGGATGGAAGGCTGAGTCAACCTTGAGCCTTGGTGAGATTCGAACCTGCAATAATTGCAGGCAGCTGATGTTAATAACAGGGCTTTAGACCACTGTACTATCCAAGGCTCAGTGATTGCTGCTTTGGAACTGAGGCTAACATTTGAAATCTCTTAATGGCTCTGGGGAGCAAGGGAAGGGTGAGGGAGTGACTTGGTTGCCTGCTATGAGATAGGGATGGCTGGGGGACATCAGCAGTTGACAGGTAAGCCTATGAAAGGAGGAGCCTTTGGAGACATGTTGGGATGGGGAGTGGGGCTGCAGTTTTCCTTGTGGTCTGCAGTTCCCTTTGTTTCTCCTCCCCCCCAGCAAAGTGGCCTACAGTGCTATGAATCAGCTGAGGAAGAGGAGGAGGAAGAGGAAGAGGCTTCACTAGGAGTCTGCTGTGGGTTGTTAGGGGAGGAGAAATGGCAATAGCCTGTATTATACATTAAAAGAAAGATGACTCAATAGATCATGGGTTGTCTAGTTCATTTATATATATTAACAAAGGATGTTTTCTAAATCTAAGAGTGTTCCTCTGTGAAGGTCATATTTCTGCAGCATGTGTCTAAACACTGCACTGTTTTCAGGAAGCAAATTGTTCTAATGAAGTATTCTGTCCCTGTTTATTTATTTATTACTGAATTCCCATGTCAAATCTGCCAAGAACTACAATACATACATACCATAAGGAACAAAAATAAAGTGCTCCTTTTTCAGAAGATGAGAGCTATTCTGAAGAAGACCTGAGCTGGTAGATACTAATATATTAGTATGCATGGGATGCTTGAAAATATTTTCATATCCCTGCGGGGTAAGCCTGTAACTTTATTTTTTCCAATATGAAGTAGATACAATTCCTTTCATGTAGATCAAAGATACATTCATGGCTGCCAATGGAAGTTTTCCATCTTACAATTCAAGAATTGTTCAACCATGTCAAAAGAAAATTTTCCACCCAAGTCCTCTTTTTAATCATGTTTGTGTTTTAGATGGTTTCTTTAGGGAATATTAGTTACTTGTTATGGAGGAAATTCAGACTGCAGTCTTTGGTGTTTAACATAAATCTTTTTATTTTTTTAGATTAGATATCATAGAATGCATGTCCAACCATTTTTCTCTCTTGTGCCATTTTGGGTGGAATGCCATTTATGTCTGTCTGTCTGTCTGTCTGTCTGTCTGTCTCTATCTATCTATCTATCTATCTATCTATCTATCCATTTTTAAAAGGGAAGATTAAAAACTAATACAAGCTAATATAAACTAAGACGAAGAAAAGAAAAAGAAAAAGTAAGAAATCAAAGAGAAATTTCAGGTAAGGGTGGAAAAAAGTAAAAATAAAATTGAAGAAAAAGATAGCTCCCAATCTTCTTCACACCAAATACAATTATAAATGTACCTCTTACTCCATGGTTATAACATAACTCTCTTCTTTCTATAATTTGTACTCTAATCATCAAAACCATAAACCACAAGTTAATTTCTTGCTGTTTCACACAAATAGTCTATAAGGAGTTTCCAGTTAGCAATAAATGTAGATGTCTTTGCTTTGATCAAAAATATCAATTTAGGCAGTTCAGCAAGTTTCATCATTTTCACCAACCATTCCTCCATCATGGGTAATGTTGAATCTTTCCATTTTTATGCAATAATTTTGCTGCAGTTATCATGTAAAAAACCCAAAGTTTTATGACTTTTTGCTAACCATTTGTCCATCAATCCTAAAAGCAAAATATCTGGTCACAGTTTTATATTAATCTTTAAAATCCTTTGAATCAGTCTGTGTATCTGAATCCAGAATTTTTTAAAATTATTTTACACACATGGTGACATATATCAACAGCACATCACTTTATAAAAATTATCTTTAAGATTATAATATAATGTAAATTACAATCCTTTCAGCCATATATTCCATTGTTCCATCTTTATTTTATAACCAGTATTTTAATCCACTTTTTTACTTGCTCTTCTATTTCAAATTTCAATAAACGTCTATACATTTTAACAATTACATGATTGTACATATTTGTACATATTTCCATTTCAAACCCAGTTTCACAAGGCTCAAAACTAGAAACTCTTTTATCTACTTTAAATCTTTCTAAAAACTGTAAATAAGAGAACAATTGACAACTATATTCCTCTGCTACCAGTTCTCTTGATTTTATTTGGCATTCTCCTTGACAAATTCTAATATCTCACAATAAGTTATTTGTTTTTGCTTATTATTTCTTGCTTATAAAATGCTTTTTGTACTGAAAGCCGCAAAAGTGACATGGACACAACTTGGGTTTATGTTTATTCCATATTCTCAATATGGCATGCCTAACATAATGATTTTTAAAATCCATATTAACCTTGATCTTGTTATACCTCAAAGATCCATGCCAACCAAATCTCAGGTCATGTCCTCCTGATTTCAAGAGCTTTCTATTTCTCATCAGTACCTACTCTTTCATCCAAATCAAATAGCAACCTGCATAATACAACTTCAAATCAGGTAGATTCAATCCTTTTTTCTTTGCATCGTGTAGAACCTTATATTTAACTCATGTTTTTTTCTTCTGTCATGCAAATTTAAATATATTCTTCTGCCACAGTTTAAATGATGCATCGGTTGTCAAAACAAGTATTGTCCAAAACAAAAACACCATTCTAAGCAAGAGTTATATTTTTGTCACAGAAATTCTCCCCAGAAACTACATTTGTAGTTTCTCCTATCTTAACATGTCCTTTTCTAATTTCATTCCATATTCTTCTTCTCTGTCTTAAAAACCATTTTATTTATTCTGTTTGAGCTTTTGTTCTCATATTTTTGTTAATATTGTCTTCTGTTTATTAATCTTGAAACCTGCTAATGTACTAAATTCTTTTAATCTACCCATTATTATTTTAATTCTGTTCAAAGGATTTTCCACCACCAAGTTATCTGCAAAAGCCCTTAATTTATAACTTGCTTTTTAAATCTTTACTTCCCCAGTCCTCTCATTTTGTTTTATGTTTCTATTCAGTATTTTCAAGGACCAAAATAAACAAGAGAGGTGGACATCCCTGTCATATTCCTTTGTGTATCTAACAGGGTTTTGTTAGATCTTCAAATAAATCAGAGACTTGCTTGAGAAAATTTCCAGTAGTGGGCAATCAAAATGAACTCTACCATTGACGTTTGCTCTGAAGCAGAAAAATTTGGGTGAGCCAAATATAGTGTCTGGGATTAGATTGACAATTGGAGATACTATAACCAAGATACAGAGCCTGACAAATAGCATTGTTTACACTTCAAGCATGGAGTACATCAAAATTTGAATTTATTATCATGCCAGTCTTGGATAAACATCCTTAGGTTGGAAGAGTCATCAGAAGGATTAATGCCATAAAGGACACATTTGTATTGGGTATTAATTTTGATGAGAATATTACATTAATTATTAAATGGTGTTTAATTAAATTTAACACCTCATTTTTTTCTCAGTAGAGATGAGGTAAATCCTTGAACTCCCTAAACCTTAATATAATTATTTATTAGATTTATATCCTGCCTTTATTTTTGATAGACTCAAGGCAGCCTAAATACTTAATGCTCCCATCTACTGTTTTCTCCACAACAACAACCCTGTGAGGTGGCTTGGGCTGAGGTAGAGCATCTGATCTGAAGCTACCCATCTGGCTTTCATATCTAAAGGAAAACTAGAAATCACAGCCTCCAGTTCCAGCAGATAGCCCTAGATTAACCATTGACCAAAATAAACATATCCTTAGAGGACACTAAGAAAAGTGGGTGCCACAATATTTTTCCCCTAATTCTTTCATTACCACACTTTACTTTAGTCTTTTATCCCCTTAGTATTAGTCCTTTTTTGCTGGATTGGACTTGAATCTGCATTATTTGTTTAAAAAAATCCTTTTTATAGTGTCTACATTAAGTAGATAGCAGTATTTACTCAACCTTACCTTAGGTTTGCCTAAAACTTACATAGCCTAAAACTTAACATAGCCTCAAATCCAATTAGTAATTAGATGGGGAACCATCAAAAATACCATACTATAAACTAAATTCGGAAGTTGAAAAACAAAAGTATTGCTGCCAAAAAAGCTATCTGGCTGTGTCCAATTAGTGATCAAGAATGAAACACAATAAAAGGACTTTACATTTATAGTGTCTGAATAGAATTCTCTTTCATTTCGTTTCTTGTTCAGTTGTTTCATCTACTGTATTTGCTTCGTATTCATCACATTTCCTCTTGCTCCTCCTTTGCTGTTCCTGTTGAAAGGAGGAAGAGGAATGTGTCTGTGTAATTGTGTGCATCTCTGTGAGTAAGAGGGAATAGTTGGCAGATACAAAGGTAGAATCAATCAAGTTTATGAATTGTGTGCTTTATTTTTGTAGGCAATGCATTTTAATTAATAATATTTATTAAAATATTTTTCCTTCCTTCTCTCCTTCCTTTACAGGATATGTCTTAAATTTGTGGTTGTCTGCCTGTAAATTTGGTATGAATACATAGGACAATAATTGCACCTATCTTCTTTTAGATATATGTCATATTCTGTTCTTCATTTTAAAAAAGTTTTATGTAAATATATTTGCCACTTTTGTAGTTGCAATTTGGGGGAATTTAGACATCTTGAAATTCACATATCTGATTGAAAATTATATCATTTTTGTTAGCTACTGGTCCCCTGGAATGATTATCCTTAGGTTTGTGCTTATAGATCCAGTGAGAATCCTGAGTGTAAGAATCATGAATTCATAGGAAGTGATCCCAGAAATGTTTTTATTTTATATAAGAATTAAATAAATAAAACAATGGGACAAGGTTTGAGGTTTTGCTACGTATATTAATTTTATAAATATGAGCCTCGGTGGCACAGTGGTTAGAGTGCAGTACTGCAGGCTACTTCTCCTGACTGCTGGCTGCCTGCAATTTGGCAGTTCAAATCTCACCAAGCTCAAGGTTGACTCAGTCTTCCATTCTTCCGAGGTGGGTAAAATGTGGACCCAGATTGTTGATGGCAATACACTGACTCTGTAAACCGCTTAGAGAGGGCTGTAAAGCACTGTGAAGCGGTATATAAGTCTAAGTCCTATAGCTATTATATTACTAATAGCTATTGCTATTCTTTAGTATATTAAACATCTCACCGAGGCAACTCTGGGCATCTTACAGTCATACAATTAAAATACCATATGAAACAATAAATAAAAACAATAAATAAGAACCATACATTTAAAATCCAGTTAATCAAGATCGAAAGGAAGGAAGGGAAAGGAAGTGCACATGGAGAGCAGGTGGGCTCTGACTAACCCATTAACCACCACCAAGGTGCCACTTTGTTATTGAGGCTGCAGGGCAGTTGGCAGAGAGAGGTCTTCAGGCCCTTTTGTAAGGCCAGAAGGGAGGGTATGGAACTCATGTCGGGGGGTGGGGGGAGGACATTTTAGAGGGCAGACACCATGGCCAAAAAGACTCTTCTCTCCATTTCAGAAGGTAATCTAGGTGGGTGGCAGACAAGTCAAATAAATAAAGAACCGTAGGACATGGCTGGAATTCCTTAAATGACGGGGTCCGCAGCACGCCTCTTCTGCCAGCATGGGTGGGGCAGGCTCATCCGATTGGAATAAGCTGGTTCCTCAGATAACCTGGACCCATGCCCTGGGTGGCTTTATAGGTGACAACCAATACGTTGAATTGGACACAGAAGCAAACTGGCAGCCAATGTACAGTAGCTTGCAAAACAGCAATGTAACATTTCCCCACGTTCTTATAGTGGAGACTGAAGACACATTAGATACCTTTTAGTGTAATGGATTACTGCGGTTTTTAATCTTAATGATTGGAGAATTTAAGCAACCTTCAGAGAAATGCAAGGGTGAATGTTTGCTGTAGACACTGAATGATGATTTATTTATTGTCTCCGTTTGGTGTTAACTTTCTCTTTTAATTTCAAATAAAGGTATGGACACCATGAGTGAGACAAGTTCTGTCAGCCTCGAAGCCACAACTGACATCAGTGAGACTTCAGTGGCTACCTCCATCTTATCTCCTTTTGCATCTGGCCACAGTCGAGATGAGGCAGATAATCGGAGTGAGCATAGCTACAGTGAATCGGGGGGCAGTGGCTCCTCCTTTGAAGAATTGGACATGGAAGGCAATGGTGATGGAATGGCAGGTCTGTCATGTGACCTTGGTTCTGCAGAAGACCGAGACACCGCGCAAGTCAAGTGGACCAAGGAGCCTATCGCCCCAGAAGAAAAAAGGGGTGAAGAATAAAGTTATCTGTTTACTTCCTTTTTAGGGACTGAAAAGAGAAACTGATAATAGTTCTTGATTCTTTTCCGTCCAGCCAAAAAAATTTTGGTTACTGATCCATGTTGAGAGCTTGCTACATTTTGTCTGCAAACAAATATTTGGAGAGTAATATAAAGGAGAGGGAATTATATTCAGTAGAACAATGAATATAATCACATTTTATAGCCAGATTTAAGGAGGTGTGCTGCAATAGGAAATTGACAGTGAGATGGGATGCAGTGGTGGTGGTGGTGAGTTTTGTTTGAACCAGCAAATACAAGATTTTACATAGACTACCCCTGGCCTTAGCATCTTTTAAATTCTTCCTGCATCCTATCTTGCTTGACCCCCGATTGGCTGCTTTTCTGTAACATGCACACTCGATTTGGTGCTACATCTATTAAGACCAAAGAACTGTAGCACTTATTATTGAAAGAGAATAGTGCAGACTTTCTTACGTGTTTTTATCATAAGTGCAGCATATGAATTCTTATTATAATACAGTAGTGCCCTTGGAAAGGTAATGGATTATGTGCAGGTTAGTGTAATCCCAATTAGTCTCATGTTTTTGCTCCATTTCCCTCTGTTATTGGTGCCATTTCTCTCTCTTTTTGGTTTCCATGATATAAATAAACCAAGTTCTTGATAGTTACATTTCATATCTTTGGGAACCAAATTCCTTTTCTAGTTTCTTATGTGAAAGTGTCCATCAGAAAGAAAAATCCATCACTATTAGTATTAATGGAGCCCTTTTTCTGCAGTCTCAGGAAGCAGGCTGTTGAGAATGAGGAATTGTAAAGTAAGCCAATGACCAGTAGATGACCCAGCTGCCTGTGCCACTACTATTCCTTCACAACTGTGATGCGGTAGTAACTGAATGTAGGAAAAGATCAATTTGCTCAGTGCTGTTCAAAAGACTCAGGTACTATAGTAACCATAGAGAAGTTGAGCCAGTATGTGAACCACAGCTGAAAGTTATTATATATTATGACTTGCTGAAGTTGAGTTCTTCCAACGTGATTCCAAAGCACCTCTTATATTAGGATAAAATGACAGTGTTTATCATTTTGCACTGGCAATAGTTTTGAATGCTTGGTCAGAACAAAGAGGTCTCCATAAAGTTGATATTCTGAAGTGTTGAACCAAATTTGTCACTCCTAAATCTCTAGTAAAGCTCTTCTACTGAGGAATCAATAGCTGAGAAATGTGGCAATAGTTGGAATCCTCACAGTTTCATTATTGTAACTTGAGGAAGCATTGAGACAGCAGGTTGAAGAAAATATTAATATCTGTGTATTAGGGATAAAGTATTGAAATAATTTGCTCCTCTTCAGCACTTCTTGGTTCTCTTGCTTGCATCCTCTTACTAGAGATTGATGGCCTGGTCTCTTTCTTAATGGGTTTGTGTCCACACAGTAGATTAGAGGAGTTCAAAATTTAGCCACCTTCAGACCTGCCTTGCTCTGAGCATTGACTTAGCCTGGGAGGGTAATTAATGGAATGCAGTGTTAGAATGGTCTTTTTGAGTTTTGTGGCCCATAAGGTCATTTAGTTCCTTCTCTCCAAGCAATCACAATTGATTCCTTCCTTTGTGCTCTGTTGTTGCCTCTAAAGTCTCAATTCCCAGTTTAGCTTTTTATTTCCTGATGCTTAAATCTATATTCATATGCTCCGAATTCTGATTTAATGTAACAAACCAAATCAGTACTGTGCATCAGAAGCTTGGAATGTAACATGGAATTATTTGAATGAAAATCTTCCAACTGTCTTATTTTAGTTTCATTTGTGCAGGTCTCCTATGCATTCCCATTTCCTCAGACATGCTTGGACGTCTAGTGCTTGTATGTCTGTTCATATCTGTAGCTCTAGCTAGACTTTTGTGCTCCTGATTAAGGCTAAATTGGACATTAGGCAACACCATTTATGCCATTGCTATGTTTTTCCTGTATATCCTATAAACATTATCAAACAACAGGGATACAGTGAAATGAGGAGGCGGCATATTAGTGTGCTATGTCTATCCCCAGAGTTTATTTGACATGATAATCTTCTTTCCTTCCTTCCTTCCTTCCTTCCTTCCTTCCTTCCTTCCTTCCTTCC
>WNWU01000041.1:10893663-10917153 GCA_012654045.1 Ptyas mucosa | reverse complement strand
TCCTTCCTTCCTTCCTTCCTTCCTTCCTTCCTTCCTTCCTTCCTTCCATCCATCCATCCATCCATCCATCCATCCATCTATCCATCAGTCCATCCATCAGTCCATCCATCCATCCATCCATCCATCCATCCATCCATCCATCCATCTATATATCAGTATCAAAGTATTTTATTGGATGTTTCATTTAGGTTTGTGCAAACATTGTGTTTCCAACATCTTCTTTTACTTCTCTGGACCATGCCAATCTGGATATTCTAGAGTTGGTTCAGCAACTTTATGGTTGTAAATCTTCAGGGCACGCTCAAACTACTTCTTATCCTAGAAAATTTACTTCCAGAAAGACCACTTCCTACTTCTGGGAGATTTCCTACTTCCAGGAAAACTGCTGGACCACTCTTGAAGCTGCCAAATCTGTGTGGTTTGGAGAAAGGATAGGACCATTCCTCCAGCATCCTGTCTTTGGAACACTTTGCACATTCCTAGTTTTGTTGTGAAGTGTATGTGTTTATCTCGCATATTTGTGGATAAACAGTACATATCCTTATATGTGTTTCCATGTATGAATATGCATACTCATACATGTTTATAATCTGCAAGTGTGAGGGGCGTGTGTGCATGTGTTTACAGAAATGCCATATAAATTCACCATTCTGCATGTGCCAATACACATACCTTCTTTTCTTTGAGCACACATTAATGTGCTGTTTATTTGTTAACAATGTTATATAGATATAGACAAGATGTTCAAGGAAGATACATACAATAATTAAGCCTTGTTTCTGATTGTAGAGGCTGTTTTGCACACCTGGAAGCTAGCCTGTTGGAAAGAAAAACAACTAGTTATCTGGACAACTTCCATAGCAGGGGAATTTCTAAATTAGGAAACTGTTTCTCTGATTTTCCAGTTTTTCATCAACAAGAAATACAATGAGGCTGATCAAAAACAAAATAAAAATCTTCAAACAGCAAATCCCTCATGTACCTTCTAAAATCTCCTGTGTTAATGAATCAAAATGTTTTCTTTGCTAACCTGAATCATTTAAAGGCTCAGGTGCAAATGTTTCATGGGACAGTTTTCTTTAGGTCAAAAGAAAACATATATATATATATTTAATGGTAGCACAGATAAATGATTTTTCCCCTCCCATTCTTCTTTTCTCTAATGCTAAACTTTGGAAAAGGTTTTGTCTTGCCCTGGAAGTTAACAAGCAATATGAAGTCATTTGGACTGTTTGAAGACATTGTGAAACATGAGGAAAAGGTAGAAAGTCACTGGCCATGCCATATGATGGAATGAGGAACTGGGGATGAATTACTGTGAGAAATGAGCCTCATTCTGAGGATGGCAGAGTGGAAGCAGTTCCCCATTCATTCAGTATTGGTTGGATCTTCCGATTTAACAAGACAGACAACACAAGAGTTCTGGTTGCTTTAATACTGTCAGAGAATAACAACACCTTAATCAATCAGATGGATAAATTTGGCACATAGTTTGCTTGCTGTGACTCGGACCAAGAGCAGGGAAAACTGGCCAGTTACTGCTTCTAGTCATAATCAACTTTATTTGGAGTTGGCCCTCGAAGTTTTGCTTTCTATAAAGACTTACTCTGCTTTCTTGAGGTAGATACTGAACCTAACGGTTTTCTGGATTTCTCTCAGCACTCCCTGTTTTGGTCCAGGGGAGGGAGGGCGAGGCTGCTAAAGTAATGCAGTATGTCAGTGACTGGGTTTTGGTTAGTAATCATTACTGAATGACTAGCCTTTTGTAGAATTTCAGGCACGAGAGTAGAATTATTAAAAATCTTGGTTACCATCCCTTGGGTCAAACTTTAGAGTGATTATTCTAGCGTTCAAGAAGCAAGATCTATCTGGTAACATATTCCAGACTGCTTCGGGAATTATGTCATATGACTGCGTGTTTCCCAGGCTTGCTTGGGGCATTACTGGAGTTAGTTCATTTTAGGCTCTTGTCTGGCAGACAGCTTGAAGATGTTCTTCTTATTCTGTGCTACATTTCTCTTTCTCTGTTTAACACTTGCTGTGCTTGTGGAGGTACTGTGATAGTGAATAATACATCCAAGCATCTCAAAAACAACTAATGTTTCATTTCTTGCTCTAAGCACAACTGGCTCTTATGGCAGAAAAAAAGACTCTGTAATCTACAACTAATACAAAATGCAGTACTTCAAAATGAACAAATTTGAAGAAAATAGATAAAGAAGTCCTGCTATTATTCTACTATTGCCTGTTGAGACATTTCAGAGGTGAAGACATGCAGTTTTTCTGACATCTTCCTTTTTTTAGCCCAAATATCATCTATGGTTGAGCATCTCATTTTCATTATCACCTCTGTGTTCTGAAAGATCAGTAGCACCTGATTAAAAGACTGGTGATACTTATAGAAGTCTCTCATTAATAAGGTTGAGGTTATGATGATGAGTAAGAATAATCTGGGCATCTAGAAAACTAAACATGAATGAATGTGGAACAAGATTTTAGATAATACAGAATGCAGCACATTCTTCCTATGGCTTAGCTAGTATCCATGTACTCAAAATTATTAGGAGTATTGAAACATTTGATTCAAATTAACCACCTTAAAGTTTTGGGGTTACTTCTATTTTCTGCTGTGTTTTACTTTTTTAAAATTCCATTTTTTTTCCTCTGCTTCTGTATCCCAACATGTTTTTGGACCTAAATGTCTAGATAAAACCATCTTCTTCAACAGAAAAATGCAGAGTACTCCCTGCATATCTCTGCTGTTCTCACATAGGACTAATTCATGTACATCTAGATAGGGTACAGTAACTACAGTTCCATGACAACATATCTCTTGAACCAACTGTTGGCAGGAAGGATGGGTCTAAATTGTTATTTCTCATCCATATATGTTCTTCACTGAAGCATTATTTCATAGGCACACCAGCATTATGCCATATAACTGTCCAGAGCTCTGAATCCAGCCATTAAAACATATAAAATACCTATTACTAAGGGAGGTAATGCATTTCATGGGGCTGTAGAACTTGCATGTAAACAGGTAAACTGGAAGAGGTATTACATCTGGATCTTAACCCTGCAGATTATCCTTCAGCCAGCAATTTGCACTGTAAAGCGATAAGGAATGGCAGCTTAGAGCTTGTTAATTATTAAAATACAAGCTGAGCTGTGAGAGAGGTTTGCTTATTAGTTTGGTCCTGAAGTGAAAATTTTTGTTCTGTTATATATTTAATCACTATTTTGGTATAATGTACAAGGCTTAAAATGATCTATGTGCCAGACTGATTAAAACCTAGGTGTTGGGTAAGCAGGGCTGTGTGGGGGTGGAGGGTAAATCCTTGTTAAAATTAAAAGTGGCTCATAAAAAACAAGCCATTGTCCTCCATATTTTGTGCATGCTCCATACCAGCAAAACAGTGACAGCCTCATGGGATGAGTGAAGTGGAACCTGCCTCACAGTTTGTAAATTCTGAAGCATAAATGATTCTTACAACTGAAATACACACCCAACCAAGATACTCAGAGTGGGGAGTTGTAGGTTTCTCGTATTTCAAGATTAACATAGAATGGTTGTATTCTGTTAATATCAAAAAGCACATTGCCTGATGGATGCAGCAGTATCTTGTTCACTTGCAACTGGTATATTATCATCATGATGACTAGCAGTCATCTAGAGCTGTGTTTCTGCAACTTTGAGATATGTGGGGCCCAAGAATCCCCCCCACTCCCAGACAGGCAACATCTCAAAAGTTTCCAAGGTTGAAAAACACCAATCTAGAGTAATGGGTGGGAGCTAGATTTGAGATTTTTGGAGAGAGAGAGACTGAGGGCCTCAGTTTGGGAACAATTATATAAATGTGTGAATCTGCCTTACATAGATGCCTAGAAGCACTGCTTTTTCTGCAGTGGTGAGGTTGATGGGGAGGGGAGGTGTCAGAGGAGCGTAGTGGAGGTTTGGGTTTAAACTTAATTAAACATTTTATTTATCTATCCTATGGCTTCCACTGCCACGTGTACTGAAACTGAAGGGAAACAGGCAGTAGTTTTCAATAAATAAAATTAAAAAGAGCTGTCAAAATGAGGTTTGGGGACTAATACTGGCTGCTATTCCCCAACATATGCTGTAACCATCCATTTACCTGTCTTATACTTTTGAATGAGATCATTGATCTAGGACGCCTAGTGTCGCCTACTTTGGTAGCAACTCATTTGCCAATGTCTTAACTTATTGTGTAAGTTAAGGCATGTAATTGAAAAACCTAATGGGACAATTTTGTGGCATTCCTTCATGAAGAAAATCTGACAGCATTTAGACTGAACGAATGCCTTGCTCCACCTAATTATTTATTGTGGTTATTGACAATTAAATGTCCATGAGAAGCATTGAAATTATAGTCTTAGGCACATTTGTTTGGAAGTAAATTTCACTAACCATAGTAAATTATAAGCAGTTTTGGATGCCAAGAGATTTAAAAATATTAAGTTTTATGTTCTATTTTGGTAGGATTTTGGTTTTCATAATTGCGAAGTACTGTCTATAGGGATCAAAGAATGATGGCTCTAAGACTGTGATCCTAGCAAAATGGTGTCGTGCTGCAACAGTCCGCAACAGTGTTCCCTACCATTTAACAGTGCTCCCTGTCATTTAATTTTCCTCTTAATTCTCTGGCACAATGTTTTTTCCAGGCAATACATCAATTTTTCTAAAGGTTGGTCAGTGCAAGAAATTTATGAGCATGGAGTGGTTAAGGTGTAGGGTTGATTCTAGGAAGGCCTAGATTCAGCTCCATCTTCATCCAGGAAACCTTGCTGAGTGAATTCAACCCAGTTTGCCTCCCATATTGTGGCAAAAAATGGGCGGGAAGGGATATTTGAATTCCTGAGGGAAAATCAAGATAAACATCTATTTACTTGTTTATTTGTTTATTGTACATAGATACCCAGGTAGGCTGCTGGATGGCATATATCAATAAGGAAAACCATTTTTTAAAGAAAAAAAAATGCCAACAGCTACAATGTATAGATGATTAGGAATCTTTCATTCACATACCTCACCAAGGAGATTCTCTTATCATCCTTGCCCAATGCTAAAGGGAAGAGCCACATTTTTAATACCTTTCTAAAAGAGATCAAAGCCAACGGGATCAGGGCCAACCAAATGCCCTGCAATAGAAGAGGAGTGCCTTCAGGTGACATTACTTGAAGGAAGACTTTTGAAGCATGCCTCTACTATCTTTAGAGCAGAGGTCTTCAAACTTGGCAGCTTTAAGACTTGTGGACATCAACTCCCAGAATTCTCCAGCCAGCTATGCTTGGCTGGAGAATTCTGGGAGTTGACATCCACAAGTCTTAAAGCTGCCAAGTTTGAAGACCTCTGCTTTAGAGCATGTGGGATTTGCAGAATCTATGGGAGAAAGGCAGAAAACCTAGTCCTGCCCCAGGTATGGCTTTATAAGTGGTAATCAGCATGTCAAATTGCTCGTCAAAACTAATTGGGAGCTAGTGCAACTCATCATGTAGTGGTGTTATATATTTGCACCACTGCATTCTGCATCAATTGCCACTTCCAGGTGGACTTCAAGCATTGGCTGGCATACCTGGATGGCAATTACCTCTGGATGTTGGCTCCTGAAGTTGGACCAAAAAGAAGGTTATTTTGAAGAAACAACATGGCTGGATTAGAGGTTGGTTGGATTAGAGGAGGCTTCTTGCAGTTTTGATACAGGAATGTCCCAAGAGTCTCTTCCAAAGAAGAAAGAAAAAAAGGAACAAAGGAAAGCCTTGCCAAAATATTTTTGAAACTCAATTGAAAGGATCATTGTAGTATTCTTATGCACATAAATGTATGTGCTTTGGGGAATTGATAAAAGTGTATAGTAATATTCCACAGGAGCAATGCAACTCATTGCCAAGTGTATAATTTGAGATTTACAAGTGAAGGACAATGAATGCTACCATGTGATGATATGGTTAAAACAGCTGCAATACAATTTAATGTGCAGCACTTAACTCCAATATTTCTTTGCAGGTTTATTAATGATTCTCATGTTGATGTATATTCAATGTACTGTAGCCTGTAATTAAATCAGAAAAGTTTGTGTTGCTGGCAGAGGTGGTATACTTTACACAGGAGTATAAGGAGGTTTGCAGCAGCAATGCTTGATTGAGCAGATGGTGAAGCAAGGAATCAATATTTCCTGTAACAGTTTCAGAAGTAGGCTCTAAGACAGGGGTATCAAACCCGTGGCCTGTGGGCTGGATGCATCATCTGCTGGCCATGCCCACCCCATTTTAGCAAAGGGGGAAAAGGCTGCAATATGTCACGTGATGACGTGTCATCGCAAGCTTGACACCCCTGCTCTAGGCTTCATAGTACCAGTAGCATGTGTAACTGGAAGAGTAACTTGTTGCTAACAAGTTTAGAAAGGAAAAGATAAATCAGAGACAGCAGCACGCAATGAGATTGTAACATTCTAATTTTAGCTGAGGGACCATGATATTGTATTTGCCCAAAAGGAAGGCTACCATGAATTTAAAACAACTCTCCCTCATCACCGAAGAAGAGTGAATAGGCAAAAAATATAAAGAAAGACAAAAAATTTATGACACAATGTGCCACCTTGTCAAGTTTGGTTTGCCAACTTTAGCTGAAATCAATGCTGGAGGTTGCCGCCTACTCAATAAAAGGTGTGGATGTGACATATTTGAATATATTTATACATCGTATCCCTGCTAAGAAGAAATGAAAAATGGCAAGGCCAGAACACAGACAAAATATACCTATTGATTGAATAACTCTAAAGTAATACTAGTTGCCCATTAAATAAAGTACATCCAATTTACAAAATTTATCTCCATCTATGAACTTTGACCTTTCACTTTTGATACATATTTCCATACAAAGAAATGCAAATACACAACCACAGAATCATGGAAATACAGATCAAGAGTAAGAAGTTACATTGGAGATACAGTAGTTTAATCCAACCTCCCTGCCCAATGCAAGAATCCACATCCAGCTTCTTTTTAAATACCTCTGGTGTAGAAGTATCACTTCCTAAGGCAGGCTGTTCCATTGCTTAACCATCAGAAAATTGTTATGTTCAGTGCAAATCTGCTTCCTTGAAATTTTAACCCTTCAGATTCCTAAAGGCAATTAACCACAGCCTTAAGTCAAATTCCCCAATGCCTCTAACCATTCCACGTGTCTTTTATTTTCCAAACCTTTTGGTGTCATTTTTTGGGATATACTCTAGTTTATCCTGCCTAAAATGATATGTCCAGAATTGGACAAAACATTTAAGAATGGCTTACATGGCTCTTCTGATCCCATACTACCCTTTGGTTGATGCAATTTAGGGTTGATTGTGCTTTTATTGCAGCTGCATCAGCGTTAGCTCCAGTTCAGCATATGATTCCATCAGGACACTGAAAGGTTTTCTTTTTAACTGCTGCACTGTATGCCTCCCTCATTGTACTTTGGTTTTTCTTACCCAAAGGAAAGAATGGCTGTGTTGCTGTTCCTTTGCAAATTCAGCAAATCTAAGAGCTTCTTTCTCAGAATGATAAGACATTAGAAGCCATTTCTAAACTAATCAACAGGTGCAGTTTACCTCTCCTTCACAAAAGAGATGTGCCTCGTTTCCTTGACATAGAATGTGAGAAACTTGTTTGAAAAAAAGTTTGAAAATTCTTACTTGGCAGAATTCATGTGTTGTAACCTTATTTTAACCTTAATAACCATAACAATAATAACCATAACAACAACAACAACAATAATAATTCT
This sequence comes from Ptyas mucosa, assembly GCA_012654045.1. Classification (NCBI taxonomy): domain Eukaryota; kingdom Metazoa; phylum Chordata; class Lepidosauria; order Squamata; family Colubridae; genus Ptyas; species Ptyas mucosa. The sequence continues at coordinate 10,909,367 of WNWU01000041.1, read as the reverse complement.
TAATGATCAGAACTCTGGGGCCTTTGTTCTTGGTATTATCCACTTCCAGTCCAGGCTGCTATCATAAGCCCAACTTCCTGAAAGTTTCTGTCCATAGTTTCTAAATATCTTCCTAAATCTGATAAAAGAGTTTGCTGTCCTTATCTATCTTTGTGTCATCTGCAAATTTGTTAGTCATATTTTCTAACTCCTCATCCAAATTATTTATAATATAAATGAACAGCTCAAGATCAGAACCGTACAGTAATCCGTTTGGTAACTCCTTTAATTTGATGTGAAAACACTGATATACATCACACTCATTTGGCATACTTGTTCAGTTAGTCTGTATAGCACCAACATTCCAGCCAACATTTTGCAATCAAGCAGCAGTTTCACCTTTTCTTTTTCCTTCCTCTTATCCATGGCACGGCTGAAACAATATTAGCGTTGCTTTTCCTTTTCCTTGCAAGCCTAAGCTCCATTTGCACTTTTTTGCTATTTGCTCATTACACCCATCTTCCATTTATAAATGCTCTCTTTCTCTCTCTCTCTCACACACACACAGACTGTACACTTAGTTCCTTTAGTATATATGAATTCTTAGTTCAATCAAAAGTTCATTTCATTTTCTAACTGTTCTGCGTTTGGGTTATTTTTTTTCTCATTGGGATGTAGGTGGCTATATTTCCAGTATCTTTTTAAAACATTCCTAAAAACTTGCTTGATTTGTAAACATGATGGATCAAGAATGTTAGAAATCAGGTAGATTCTCATTTGTTATTTTGTGTTAAGGTCTATATATGTGGATCGATCTATCTATCTATCTATCTATCTATCTATCTATCTATCTATCTATCTATCGTGTTCTTTTTCTCTTACAAAATAAATTTGGGGTGGACCTAGAAGGGTATGAAATGATGCAGAGTATTTGCAAAATAAAAGCATCCTTGGTAGATAGGTAGGTAGATAAGGACAGAGACAGACAAACACATACATGAATGCTTGGAATGGATTTGGATTGACTATGGCCACCATAGAAAGGAATGGTTATAGAGCTGAGGTGGTGCAGTGGTTAGAGTGCAGCACTGCAAGCTACTTCAGCTGACTGCTAGCTGCAGTTCGGCAGTTCAAATCTTACCTGCTCAAGGTTGACTCAGCCTTCCATCCTTCCGAGGTCAGTAAAATGAGGACCCAGATTGTTGGGGACAATACACTGACTCTGTAAAACCGCTTAGAGAGGGCTGTAAGAGCACTATGAAGCGGTATATAAGTCTAAGTGCTATTGCTATTGCTATTATTATCAAAGAAAACATGCAGGTCTTTCCCTTATGTTGCAGCAAAAGCAAAAGCAGGTGGACCAAAAAACTGGTTAAAATGAAACCAAAGAAAATTGGTTTTAAATCAGGGGTGTCAAACTTTATTTCATTGAGAGCCACATCAGGGTTGACCTGGAGTGGGCATGGCCAGGGTGGGCGTGGCCAGCTCTATGTCACTCATATTGGGGGTGCAGTTGGTGGCCCAAGTGCTCTGCCAGCAAAAATGGGCTCCCAAGCTCTGTTTTCAGTTGCAACAGCCTTCTGCAACCCTCTACCAGCGAAAACAGAGCTCAGGAGGGCCGCACACAACCTTCCCGAGCTCCGTTTTCATTGGCAGAGGCCCTTCACTGTTTCCAGGGCGGCTCCGCAGGCCAGATCTAAGCACTCCTCATGAATCCGGCCCCTGGGCCTTGAGTTTGACACCCATGGTTTAAATGAGAGAATCTGATCTATACAGCTGCTTATTAACTAAAATGGTTATCCTGGAATGGATTGGATATTAACACCATTGATCCAACCACCTAAACACTAAAGTAGAACATGGCTACATTTCAACCTTCCGTAGCAAATCCATCTATTTAATAAATGAAAAGAGAGAATGATCAAACCTTTCTAAAGCTGCCCTTTGCTGAATATATCCCTAACTGCCTATCTTTCAACCACCAAGAATTATTTCTGCTAGTTCCTGTCCCCATTAATTCTGCCACCCTTTGTAATCTTTCTTGTTCTTCCTATACCTTCATGCTTGGCTTCAAATGTCACCCTTTCATGTCACTGCCTCTCTTACTGCTTATGCTCCTAAGATCTTTTACTGGCTTAAACCTTTGTATAACTTTCCCTCAATGCCTCATTTTGCTCTGTTTAACTCTTCAGAAGGTCCAAAAAGAAGACCATCATTTTCCCTTCATTTTATAAAGAAAATGGTGAATATTTTCTGAGAATTGAAAATCCAGAGACATCAAAGCCCTTATGATGTAATTCTAGCCAAGCTGGGCAGCTTCTGTGTTAACTTCAGGGGTGAAACTTTTAGAGGATAGCAGCAGGAAAAAGGTCCAATCCACATTATCCCTATGTAAAATCTGCAAAGTTCATTGAGGGACACTACAGTATAGTCAAACATATAGGTGACCTTGGTGTATCAGATATCATGTAAGACGTATCTTCATTGTCTAGGGCAAGGGTGTCAAAGTCACAGCGTCACGTCATCATCACGTGACAAATTGGGACTTTTCCCCCCTTCGCTAAACAGCATGGGCATAGCCAGCACATAACACATCTGGCCCGCATTTGACTCCCTGGCCTAGAGTAAGATGGCTTATCACTGTGTATGTTAAATTTAACAGGAAGGAGTCCATTCCAGTCTATTTGAAAATGTGCCTTTGAAGTTCAACACCAGCACCTTAAGCAGGTTATAGTCAATAAAACAGCCACCAATCAAGGAAATTTGATCCAACTGTTCTAATGAGCTGAATAGTCCACTGGTAATTTAAAGCACCCATTTCAACCTTTACAAGCTCTGAATCTTCCCGAAATTGGATACTCATCCTTCAGTTTTGCTGTCATGATCCACGTGGCACAGTATGCAAAGCTTAAGATAATTCTTAAGATGAGGAAAGGAACACAGTTCTACTTCAATAGCGACCTACAGAATATCACACAAGCAGTTCTTCCCAATTCTCCATTTTAGCTCCTCCTGTTCCTCTTAGCCATTTTTATAGAAAGGAACAGACAGGAGCAAAATTGGGAAAAGTCAAGTGCTTTTGATTCATGCAATATTTTGACTTCAATTAAATTAAAATTGACTCCAAATTTTGGGCTTAAACAACTTAGAACTACTCCGAGTTCAGTCTGACCTAAGCATAGTACATAAAATTATTTGCCACAATGTCCTTCCTGTCAATGACTACTTTAGCTTCAACCACAACAATACACAAGCAAATAATAGATGCAAACTCAAGGTAAACCATTCCAAACTCGATTGCAGAAAATATGACTTCAGCAACAGAGTGGTCAGTGCCTGGAATGCACTACCTGACTCTGTAGTTTCTTCCCCAAACCCCCAAAACTTGAACCTTAAACTGTCTACTGTTGACCTCACCCTCTTCCTAAGAGGTCTGTAAGGGGCGTGCATAAGTGCACCAGTGTGCCTACCGTCCCTGTCCTAATATTCCTTTTTACTTACTCTTTTCAAATTATGTTTATACTTTTACCTGTTATCTTATATATGCTTGACAAATAAACTTATGATTATGACTATGACTATTTCCCTCCTAACGTGAAGACTGGATACCCTTTTGATTTTGCATTTCTTACCGAATTAGACAAGTCTGGTTGTTGTTGTTTTGCTTATGTGAGCTGTTCCAAAGAAGATAACGCCAAAAACAAAACAATCCCCAAACACCTGATCCCCAGAAAAGTCATATATTTAGCTCATTTGTACAATTACTGAAGTGCTCAAAGTCATGTGTTGTTTCATGATCTGCCAGCCTCTGTGGGACAAGAATTATTCAGGAAAGAAGGGTTAGAATACCACGACAAGGAAAGCAAGCAATATTGTTCCATGGAGCCTCTTTCTGGGTTAGGCATCCTAGGAGAACTGAATCCATGCATCTCAAGGTGACAGACATCTCTGCTTTTGCTTCTCCCCATTAATAAAGTGGTGGTGCCTGTGGGCTTGTGAGAGTGACTCTGCCCCAGGGACTTGCAGACATTCAGTGCACATTTATTTAGGAACGTGATGAGCATCCTGTTTAGAAAAGGTCAGGGTGAATCCTCAAATAGCAACTGACATGTGATAATTCAGAAGTATTTTGTGCTCTGACTGATAAAATATTAAAACCTTCCAGACTGGATAGAAAATATTTCTCTCCCCACGTGTTTATTTGTTCCTTGTTATTACAAAACAGCAATAATAACAACAAGAAGAAGAAGCTTGAAATATTTATGCCCAGCTGATTCTCTGGAGAGAGGGCTACTACCTGACTGAGATGCCAAAAGGCTGCCTCTCCCTTCACCTTGGCAACTGGCATTCAGCCTTGCAAAATAATGAGAAAAAGGGACAATGACTGAAGCAGAAACAGTGAGGCTCATTCCATATGCTACTTTCTGCTTGGTGAAAGTCACTCTATGGCTGTGATGGCAAACCTATGGCACGGATGCCACAGATGGCACGCGGAGCCTATCTGAGGGCACACGAGCGTTGCCCTAGCTCAGCTCCAGCACACATGTACCCGCCGGCCAGCTGATTTTCGGGCCTTCTGGGCCCACCGGAAGTCGGGAAATGGGCTGTTTCTGGCCTCTGGAGGGCCTCCAGGGGGGGTTGAGGAAGGCCGTTTTTGCCCTCCCCAGGCTCCTAGAAAGCCTCTGGAGCCTGGGGAGAGTGAAAAACGGGCCCACTGTGCCAGCATGTGCCAAAAGCGGGGGGAGAATGGGGGGAGCACGCGCACGTGCACAGGAGGGTGGGGCACAGGTGGGCATTGAATTATGGGTGTGGGCATGCACACGCACGATCCCCCCGCTCTCCCCCCGCTTTTGGCATGCAACAGCAAAAAGGTTAGCCATCACTGCTCTATGGTATCCTTTTCCTGTTATTTACTTAGGGAGCACCTTCCTTTCTGATTTTCCAAGAACTGACAAGGCCAGTGTTTTCCTTTTCAGAGATACCATCAATGCCAATCATCAGCAATTAAGTGTACCAACACTAAGCCTGACATATGTAGGACAAGATGATCTGTGCAATGGTGTGTGTACGAGGGCCCCAGAGAGATCATTCCACTCTGAGGCAAAGAGTAACCAAGTGGATGATCTTCTGCAGCATTTATTACTAAACCGAGGCTATACATTGCAACATACTTCATGAAATTAGAATTTAGATGCCTAATAAGCAGAGTACTGGAATGTGCCGTGCTTAGCCATTTCTTTCTTTCTTATATATTTCTTATATTCTATTTCATTTTTCCCCCCAAGGCTGAGGCTGCAGACATAGTGGGGCTATGCAATGTGTGAGCTTATATTAAAGAAAATGAATATTAATTTTAAAAGTTATTACTACTAATAATAAATTAAATTTATTATAATAATAACTTTATTGTCATTGTACGTGTATACGCAGTATACCCATAAAATGAAATTCACTTAACACCCAAAGACCAGGTTCAACACACATAACAATCTCCAAACACACTCCCACCCACCACAATTCTCCACACCTAAACCACCCAAGCATCCACACAACAGACCAAGTAATACTGTCCAACAGCTCACTGATGGTGACCCTTTAGTTCATCACTGAGTGCAATTATAGCTCTGGGATAAAAACTATTCAGAAAACATGTGGTCCGAGTTTTAATTGTTCTGTATCTTCTGTCAGAAGACAACAGTCCAAAAAGATTGTAAGCAGAATGGGAAGAGTCTCTGAGAATGTTATGCAACTTCCTCAAACAGCGAGATTCGAAGATGTTGTCCAGGGCTGGTAGCTGGAGTCCGATAATATTCTGGGCAGTTTTAATGATTCTCTGTAGAGCTTCTTTGTCCGCTACAAAGCTGCTCCCATACCATGCAAGAATGCCGTATGTCAGGACACACTCGATGGTGCTGTGATAGTAGGACAGAAGTAGATGCTGAGATAGATTTATCTTCCTGAGCATTCTCAGGAAGTACAGCCTCTTCTGTGCCTTCTTCACAAGCATGTTAGCATTATGCATTTAACAGTGCGACACTAGTTGGCAACTCATTAAGCAGCTGCTATGTCTGTGTTCCTGTTCTGAAGTACCTCTTTCTAGATAATATCAAAAACACTGTTTCAATGCTAGGATGTAGTGCTTTCCCCTTCCTTTGATTTCCTGTGGGGTAAATCAGGCTGATAGAGTACCTCAAAGTCACTCATCTTCCGTAGCTGAAGATGAACTTGAACCTGGGTTCAGATTCTTCAGCTTTTGCTCCAACTTGTTGCCTCTACATCTCTCATAATTTTAAAAACTACATCAACCAATTTTAATTAGCAAAAAAAAAGAAGAAGAAGAAGAAGCTCCAAAGCGACATTTGTAAAATAACATAGAACGAATAGATCCAAATGAAATGACCAGAGTTACTTCCAACATGTAACAAAACATAAACTCTATGGAGATTAGAAATAACAACAGAGATAAAAATAGTCAGAGTATAGTGGTTCTCAAGTAGTTCCCAACCCTTGGCCTGGTTTTCTCCATGACACAGCAGTCTGAGTGCACCTTGTAGTAAGAGATAAGTTACATGATGTGATTGGGCATTTAAAAAAAACATTCATTTGTCAGCATTCTCTTTTCTTGGAAAGCAGGCATCTGATGCCTGTAAATACAAAGACTCCCCTAAGACATATCAGGCTACTGCTGATCTGCTGCCTAGGTTTTTGAATCACTGCTCACCTGGTGGCACCCCATGTAAATTTCAGCTACATCCTCCTCACCCTTCTTAGTGTGGAAAACCATAGATGAAGCTTAGACCCAGTAATAGAGCAGTGAAATGCCATCTGTGTGTTGCATTTGGGGAAATCATCAGTCTGATGATTGACAGAACACTTCATGAACTATGGCACATTAGCAGACCAACAGAATTTGTCAAAGAAATTGACCAGAAAGTAGAATATTCTGAAATAGACTTTTTAAAAAAAAGATACAGAAGATACTTTAAAGGACATTTGTAATCTGTTTTTTAAAATGTATTTATTCCAGGCCATTTCCACATTCTCCCTCTGGTCTATGTTGTGGCAGCCTTGAACATAATAATTAATGTAGTGTTGGCTGATGCTGGTTTCAGAGGCAAAGTTAAATAGCCCTCTCTTTACAGACTAAACAGACTGGCTGTTTTTCCTTAGACTTCTGTTAAGGGTCTCAGGAGTTCTGTGCCACTCCTCTTAACGCCACCTCTTCACCATGTAGTTCTTTAGCCCATTCTGTTTCTCATGCCAGCCTCAGGAATAATATGACTAACCTTGTCTAGACTCAGATGTTAAACAGGGTGGGTGTATATTAGATGGGAGGAAATTCTATATCTGTAGGCAAACTGAAAAATACAGACAGAAGAAGATAGTTGTGATTCATATCTACAGTAAATGACTGTCAAGAAAAGGGCATAAATATGGTCAGGAAGTCATCAAGAGTCTAGTTTATCTTGTAGGAGATTTTATATTTTATGTGCCTCTATCTTCTTAGTACTGGAGTATTGGAGTATTAAGAAGTACTCGGTTCTGAGATGGTTACCCATGGCGATAATTTAAGGTGTTGTTTTGTTGTCTAGATACTCATGTAGTTGTGTAGCTGAAGACAGCTATGAGAAAATACTTGAATTGTGCATTAAGAATTTGGAAATCCAATTGAGAGAGATCAACCATGAGACTGAGAACATCAGTGTCAGGGTTCCAAGGAACACCCCCAACAAAATAAAGCTCTGAGGCCTGAGGTTCCTCAAAGTTCCAATTTATTAGAGATGTCATGTTGGCACATCTGGGAAAACCTGAATCTGAAAGCTTCCAGGTTTCCCCCACCCAGATAAGAGTTCACAGCCCTGCCCCACACCCACAAGTTCATCACATTGTCCAATCACATTCCACTGGATACAATCTTCAGGCGGTCTCCATCAGACACAGGCAAAAGTCCTTGAATATGGAATGTTGTTATGACTAACTTTCTACCGCTCCAACAACAACCCCCTCCCAACTCCCCCAGCTAAAATATGTGGCAGTTTAGAAGCAAAAAGAAAATTGTCTTCCAAAACTGACAATCAATACATTACTGCTGTCCATCTTTTTAGCAGCCCAAGTATAGTTGTAGAGATTGGCCTTGCCTCTTATACCATTAATAAGCATGAACTCTCATGGACTTTATAATCCTTGGCTCCCAATCTTTCATAATAAATGTTTTCTAGTATAGTTCAAACTCTTGTCAGGCTTTCCTATTCAGAGATGAGTTTCAGGTTTTCTATAGCTCCATGAAATGACAGGGAAAAGCCGAAGGCTGTATCTGGAAGCCACATTTGTGCAGTTCTTCATAAGCTCTGTAGAAGAGGACGGCTCTCTTAGGCAGAATACAATGTGCCTTCATCATTCCTAACACAAATAATGCCTTCTTAAGACCTAAGTTCTGGGCTTGGACAAACTGGAACTGCGCCGCCTGCAGTCCGATCTAAGCGTAATACACAAAATTATCTGCTACAACGTCTTACCTGTCAATGACTTCTTCAGCTTCAACCACAATAATACATGGACAAACAATCAATACAAACTCAAGGTAAACCGCTCCAAACTCGATTGCAGAAAATATGACTTCAACGCCTGGAATGTTCTACCCGACTCCGTTGTTACAGCCTCAAACCCTCACAGCTTCAATCTCAAACTGTCTACTGTGGACTTCACCTCATTCCTAAAAGGTCCATAAAGGGGGCATGCATAAGCGCACCAGTGTGCCTACCATCCCTGCCTTACTGTCCCCATTTATCTGTACTTACTTCCTTTGTTTATATTTATGTTTATATCTAAACCTGCTATCTTGTACATGTTTGACAAATAAATAAAATAAATTGTCTTTGTTGAACAGGTCTTGAATATGACAACAAATATATGAATGCTTCATGAATACATGAAGCATTTCCATGATTGGTGATGTGACATTTATTTAATGTGTTGAATTGGTCTATTTGCCTAACTTATCAAATATCCCATTTGGTGAAGCTGGAAACCTTCTACTTGTGATCAGCACACTTCTTAGAGGAATTATGTAACAACAACAATTTAATAATTTATTAAATGTGCATGATTCCCACTGACTCTGGGAGAATGATAGAATAACCACAAGATTTCTTTCTTTGCTCACCAGGATGTGCTTTGTTCATAATCAGAGAATTCCCAACTGTTCTTTAAAGACAATTGTGTGGGGAGGGGGGAAAAAAAGGATAGAAGTGATCTCTAAATATGTAGTCAATTTCGTAACATCAAATGTTGCAGCAAACTGGTCACAAATGAGCGCATACAGTTGCTGGCAAATCTCAACACTTGAAGCTTAAATCTGTGCCGTCAGCATGCAAGGAATCTATCCAGCACAAACCTTCCAATACTGAAGAAGGTAAATAACGTTCCTGCAAAATGCTGAGTTTGACAACAGGTTTCCTGTCTGTGATTTGCCAATTACCCTTAATCAGTTAATTCATCTTTCTCACGTGGAACCCACGGGTTGCTGCCACAGATTGTCCATATTGTTCTAGGAAACAAATCAGCTCTTCATGATTCAGTGTCTTTACATTTTTTTGGCCAGCGATGCTCAGAATTCATGTCAAGGCAGTCCTTACCATAAACAACTGCAGTGCTAAATTTCAATTAGAAGGTTTCCTCTGTGTGTGTGTGTGTGTGTGTGTGTGTGTGTGTGTGTGTGTGTGTTGCATTGCTTAAAAGCCATCAGTGAGTATTCCACCAACAAGAGCAACACAACCTTTTTACAGCAACTTCCTTCTTTTATAACAACTTCCCACAAATGAAAGAACAGGTGCTAAAAGTATGTCAGAGCTTCTAGCACATCACTACTGCTATCAATTGGTAACTTATAAATAAAAGGCATTACTTTTCATTCAATCCTTGTCTATTTCTATCCAGTTTTCAAGATCATTATTATGGCACTGTAAAGCTACAGTCAAGCTTTCCCTACTGATTGAAAAAATACAAATACCAAGTACAATACAATCAGATAATATCCAAAACAAGGATATTATTTCTCCAAAATTTCAGTGATGAAATATTTGGCTGAATCCAAGGTCACATTACTTAACTCTAAAGGGAAAATAAAAATTAAATGCTTAGCCTTCTGGTTTCAATCGTTTATCTGACTATTGGAGAGGAATTGCTACTCAACAGAGTTAGAAAAAAAAATCTACAACGCCTCAAAACAGTTCTATAAGATTGCTTACAGGATTGTATCAAACTATATTTCTCAGATTCCCTTGAGGAAAGTCTAGAGAGCTGTTTCATTTTCCAATCATTTAGTTCTACACCGTACTGGACGCTTCGCCTAGATGTTGTTGGTAAAATTCATGCTGAGGGATCCTTTGAACCTGTGCTTTCATTATGGAAGCTAATGTTCAGCTCTCCTTTCCTAAATGGAGACACCAGCTCATTTCCACCCAAGCATGGCTTGCGAGTCTGCGTTTAATGTATTCTGAACAAAGCTTGATAGAAGGATTTTCATGCTTAGCTGAGTGGGTGGATAGAGAAATAGGAATCCATCGCAGGAAATGCTGAGGTAGGAAATGCCTGCTGTGGGTTCAAATGAGTAGCAGCACATACTGCCTCTCACACATAGGGCCTCATTTTTTAATTTAACAAGGATAATATAATTTAATTTTACATATTGCTTGTGTGCTTTTTATAGTGGTGGTTCATATGAGTTTCTATCTCAGCAGCTCTCCTGCTGCAGAGGTTAGGATAAAAATGACTGAAGAAGTAATGAAAGGATAAGAGAAGTATGATCTAATATTTCCTCTGTAGCTGTCAAAATTCTCTGGATTGTTGTGAATAGAGAGACCAAAGACCAAAAGGCATAAGATAGATGGAAATTAGCCATGGACTACTCAGTTGGGACTCCTGTCCACAAAGAGAAGCAAAGAGAGGTGAAAAGAGCAAGTGTTGTATCTTGTATGCATTGGATGCGGTGGCTCAGTGGCTAAGACGCTGAGCTTGTGGGTTGAAAGGTCGGCAGTTCAGCGGTTCGAATCCCGAGTGCCATGTAATGGGGTGAGCTCCCATTACTTGTCCCAGCTTCTGCCAACCTAGCAGTTCAAAAGCACATAAAAAATGCAAGTAGAAAAATAGGGACCACGTTTTCCTATACTGATCCTGGGTGAAGTCATAAACTGCAGTCCAGGTTTCTTTTTAGTACCTATGTCATTCTATGAATGAAATGACATAAGAGAGCAATTTTTTTTTAGAAAGAAAATGTGAATTCAGATCCTAGTCACTGTCCCAAATATGTTAGGGGTACAATACTCTAGGGGTTAAAGAGACTAAGTTTGCTGAAAACCTGACAGCCCAGGTTTGAGACCCAAGCACCGTGCAATGGGATGAGTTTCCATTATTTTCCACAGATCCTGCCAACCTAGCAGTTTGAAAGCATGGAAACGCGAGTAGATAAATAGGTACCACTTTGGTGGGAAGGTAACAGTGCTCCGTGTGCCTTCGGCGTTTAGTCATGCCAGCCACATGACCATGGAGATGTCTTCAGACAGTGCTGGCTCTTCGGCTTTGAAACGAAGATGAGCACCTCCCCCTAGAGTCGGGGATGACTAGCACATATGCGTGAGGGGAACCTTTACCTTTACCTTTATGCATTGGATATTCTTCCCCAACCCTGGGACAGAACTCTTCCTACCTGATAGGGAACAGTAAAGGTAGAGATTTATCCTGTCCAGTCATATCCAAGTCTAGGGGGCAGTGCTCATCTCCATTTCATAGCCAAGGGAGCCAGTGTTGTCCAAAGATGTTGGTCATGTGGCCAGCATGACTATACGCAAAGGTCATGGAACTCTCTTACCTTCCCACCAAAGTGGTACCTATTTATGTACTCGCGTTTCCATGCTTTCAAACTGCTAGGTTGGCAGGATCTGTGGAAAATAATGGAAACTCATCCCATTGCACGGCGCTTGGGTCTCAAACCTGGGCTGTCAGGTTTTCAGCAAACTTAGTCGCTTTAACCCCTAGAGTATTGTACCCGTAACATATTTGGGACAGTGACTAGGATCTGAATTCACATTTTCTTTCTAAAAAAAAAAATTGCTCTCTTATGTCATTTCATTCATAGAATGACATAGGTACTAAAAAGAAACCTGGACTGCAGTTTATGACTTCACCCAGGATCAGTATAGGAAAACGTACTTATCCATGAAATAATTTCTGAGTGTTGGCTAAATCCAGATAATCATAAATGTAAGATTTTACTTCACTGGTCAAAACAACAGCCTCTTGGCCCTGTCCTGAGCATTCCAAGTGAAAGATGGTGGTGGAAGAGCAAGGAATCGGCTGCTTATTAACATGTAAACAGGAGGCCAAATTGTTTTTTTCTCTCTCTCTCCCTAAATGTTTTCTTTGTAATGTCCTCTGAACATGCACTGAAAGCAACATCTCTGGCAAGCACGAAGTCAGTAACTAATTTAGTTGGACTGCATTGCTTGATTTTATCTGAATTTTATACATATGAATGTTGCTTTCCATTGTTTTTTCTATATTTCAGGTTTTTTCCAATAAACTCCTTTCTAATATCTAAAGAGTTGGCTTTTTTGATTTAATAATGGCATTTTTCAATAAAACCTTCCCCATGGGCAACATTGCACAGTTCCACAGCAACCCTAGCACAAAAGGTAGTTAAATTGTATATTTCTGGCTTTGAGCAAGGAAGATTTAAAGCACCTTTCTTTTAAGTTTTCCCAAGGCTGGGCTGAAGAGAGAAATGCTTGGTAGAAAAGCTAAGAGATCCCCTGCTGGACAGCCTAAGGTGTGCCAGAAGATTTAACTTGACTATTGACAATCTAACCTTGGCTAGTCTCAGAATCTCCCAGAAACTGATCCTATAATAAATTGGTAACAATTCTTTCTTAATGTGGCATCAGTCTATTTTATTAATTTATATTAGCAATAGTGTAGACATTAATGGGCCTGTTGAATGAACTAAAAGTACAGATCTGGATGCAGAGAACCTTAATAATTTGATTGCCAATTACTGTTCTTTTGTACAGTACAGCACTCCAGGAAACCAAGAAAAATGTCCACAATTTAACTCATGCGGGCAAGTATTGTGAACTGACAAAAGAGATTGTTCTAGCTAGGAAATGATCACTTACATTTAACACAGATTACAGAGCTGAGTAGTATGTTAATAATAGTTCTGTCTTTTTATTTCTTTGTAAACTGGTTTTCTCCACCACACATTGCTAATTGTGTCAATAAAAAAAATACCATATAGCTCTGAAAATCAGCATAGCATCAGAATCTTCTGACTGTATAACATTAATAACTTCCTACATGTGTTAAAAATGAAGTAGAACTGTATAACTTCAATGTTTGCATAGCCGTCCTGAAAGAGAGAAGACCAATGCCCCGTCCCCAGTAGTTGAGGGGACAGTTTGAACATATTGCTCCCAATGGCTCTGCTTTGATCACAAATCAACGTATTGGCCACAATTCACACTGCAAAATTCTTCTTTTATCCATCCCTTGTATTTCCATCTCCAGCTGCATTGCTCAGTATATCACACTTAACTTCCCTCTGATTTAAATATGATTGGTTGCAGGAAGAAATACAGAAGAAGAAGTTTGAACAATGAACATCCTGGGTTTGCTTTTCATTTCAAACTGCTACTAATTTAGCGCTCAATCATAGAAATATTGCTATGAAAAAGTGTAAGATGGTGACTGGTTCAAGCCTGCTGGATAAGATGGTGATATGTGATTGTAAAAGGCTTTCACTCAGCAGTGATTAATGGGCGAAGGAGGAATGTTAAAAGATAAAAGAGGTTGAGCCTTTAATACTCCAACCATGGAAGTTCAAAGAGTAACTTTGCGCCAATAAATGTCTCTTAATCCAACCTACTTGATAGGGTTATTGATATTAGCATAAAATGAAGGTAAGCAACCTTGAATTCCTAGGATAAAGCAACCGCAACTACTCAATGTCTTGCTACTCAATGTATATTCTATATTAATCGCTCCTGGCAACTCCTGCACAAGTTCATGTAATTTTCTTTGAAGTGGTCTGTCATTGCATTCATTCTGGGGATGAGAGAGAGAGAGAGAATGAATGTCCAAATTCAACTAGCTGGCTTCCTGCTTAAGACAGGAATAGAATTTATAGTCTATTTTCTACCCCATTGCCTTTAAGTACTATATCAAACTGGCTCTCGTAAATATATACCTTTCCAATTTTTGTAGGATTCTGGCCCTCACCAGCTATAATCCAACATAGTTAAGAATGGTAAAACCTTCTGAGAAGTATTATTCAACAATCTGAATGTTCCCACAAAGTATACAGGATGGTTGAGTATAGCTTTGCCTGATTCAGGGTCTCTTCCAATAATAAGACCAGAGGTGAAATGCTCCTGGTTCGGACTGGATTGCCCGATCCGGTAGTGATGTCGGCGGCTGGTTCGGAGAACCAGTAGCAAAAATCCCTGCGCCTCCTCCCATGCCCAGATGAGCTGCGTGATCATCAGAGGCTTTTTTTTAATTTCTAAAAGCATTTTTTTCTACAACCTCTTTGGCTGAAAAAATGCTTTTAAAAGTAAAAAAAAAAAAAGCCTCTGATGATCTCGTGGCTCAGCTGGGATTGTCAGACGCTTTTAAAAGCATTCTCTTCTACAACCTCTTCGGCCGAAGAGATTGTAGAAAAAATGGCTTTAAAAGTTAAAAAAACCTCTGATGATCAGGTAACTCAGCTGGGATCATCAGAGCCTTTTGAAAGCATTTTTTTACAATCTCTTCGGCCGAAGAGGTTGTAGAAAAAAATGGTTTTAAAAGTTAAAAAAAAAAGTTGGCCACACCCACCCAGTCACATTTCCCCACCACCACCACCAAGCCACCCCCACAGAACTGGTAGTAACAAATTTTACATTTCACCACTGAATAAGACCCATTCTCTATTCATATGTGGATACAGTGGAAGGAGTTTGGATGCTGCAGAAGATGCATATTAATAAGGCCAAAAGTGGTGTGTTTTTAAGGAAGTTTTCTAAAGGCAGAGGTCTGATTGGAAACTATTGCATTTAGCAATTTGTTCAGACTTCTTAAAAATGTCTTAGAGACATAATGAATTTACAGAAGCAGAGAAGAATTCACAGCCATCTGTGATCTCCCAGAAATAATTCCATCTTATCCTTCTCTCTGTGTGAAATTAGAGTATAGGATGGCAGTGAAGCATCCAGATTTGCAGGTACCCTAATTTATTTTGGTAGGACAAAATCCAGACAAATTGCAATATGTTATGAAAGGATGGCTCATAGGCAAGTAAATAAAGGCAAATGACATTAAGATTCAGTATAAATATACAGTGCCCAGTACAACAATCCTCCTTCCTTCAATTTCCTGTTGATGGCATTTAAAATGCCTATGAATCTCCACAAAAATATCTTGGCATCATAATCAGCTTAGTCTAAAACTGTGGGGGAAGCAAATTTAGTGCAGTATCTTATAGAAAAGGGTGGAAAATGATCCTGGCAGTATTGCAGTGCCTTTGTATACACCATTGGTACCATCATATTAGAATATTATGAATAAAGTTCTGGTTGCTCCATTTCAGAAAAGAAACTAGTCAGATTGTTTAGTCCAGTGTTTCTCAACCTTGGAAGCTTGAAGATGGGTGGACTTCAACTCCCAGAATCCCCCAGCCAGCAGCGCTGGCTGGG
>WNWU01000041.1:10879940-10893263 GCA_012654045.1 Ptyas mucosa | reverse complement strand
GCTGGCTGGGGGATTCTGGGAGTTGAAGTCCACCCATCTTCAAGCTTCCAAGGTTGAGAAACACTGGTTTAGTCCATCTACATCAGATTTATCTAGTTTGTAGTGAGTGGTGCTCTAGAGATTCAGACAGGAGTCCTTCACAACCATAATTAGAACTCTGAAATATGATCTTCTACATGCAAACAAATACTCTAGCATTGAGTAGAGTACTCAATCTTCTACAAATAAAAGAAATTACCACTGAGACACGTCACTTTCTCATCAAAAGAATGAACCAATCCAAGGAAGTGCTTCCCGAAAAGATAATAAAATTGATTTGGGGGATCTAAAACATTTTTTCATACAAAAAAAAGGCAGAAACGCAAAGAAAAATATTCCAAAGGTTTACCAAATTATGGCTGGGTATGGCAAAAGTGGATTTTTTCCTTTTCGTGGCATGCGATTATACAGTCATCCATTGAAATTTATTGTTGGATTTGGGGCAAACAAAAGAAGAGAAAGCACTGTTCAATAAAGTCCATAATTAGTTTATTTCATTTGCTCTGTGACAAGTGGCCACTGGTTTAGTTGTAAAAGGAAAACTATTAATAATTAGTCACAATAAGTTCCATGCATTGTTTTCTTTAAAAATCCTCACTTTTCTGGCATATTTTTCTTCAGAAGTCTTCACAGATTTCAGTTCACGCAGCTCTCGATAACAGATAATCTTACAGACAAAACCAGCCACTTGTCAAAGCTGGTCTCTGCTAGCAACATCTTCCCTTTATGAGGGGGAAAACTGTGAAAGAGGTTGAGGTAGGAACAGCAGCATTAGTTGCAAAATATATTGTGATATAATGATGGGAGTCTAATGCATCTGGGAGTTGCTGATTTAAAGATATTCAATTTTTAAAAAATGGAAACAGAAAGATGTTTTGCTGAATGAATTGTTTCCCCATAGCACATAATTAGTGGCTGATTAAAGCGGTTGTTAACATAAGGAAATGGAGAAAACATGTCAGACCTGAAAACAAACTGTCCCTAGAAAAAAAGCAAGTCAATAGAATCACTGGCTTTTCCACACCACCAGCCT
This sequence comes from Ptyas mucosa, assembly GCA_012654045.1. Taxonomy (NCBI): domain Eukaryota; kingdom Metazoa; phylum Chordata; class Lepidosauria; order Squamata; family Colubridae; genus Ptyas; species Ptyas mucosa. The sequence goes on along the minus strand of WNWU01000041.1, from coordinate 10,892,191 downwards.
GATCTGCCAGTTAGTGAATTCAATTCATTCCAAATCATAGTCTTATCCCCTATTGGGATGTAATTATATTAAGTAAATTATTCCACTCCATTCCCCGCCCCCCATTAATTTGGGCCAACTCAAGGTCTCCCAGCATAATCTAGGGAGTGCTGTTAGCCTTCTTTATAAAATGTCTGTCCATGCTACATCACTTTTCTAAAGTAAAGGCAAGTTCATTGGGGGGATTTCTTATCTGAAGTCTAAATTTCAGCATATTACCTGGAAGCCCAAACAACAAAAGAAGACAGAAGGCCTGAAGCACGTCATTAAATTAAATGGCAGAAATATTCACACCATAAAAATTTTTTAAAAAGAAAGTTCTCTCTAAATAATTGAGTGGAGCCTGAATTTGTTAGGTTCACATTTGCTGCATGGGAAGATTGTCACAAGGCACCAAATTTTAGTTGGATAGGGTGTTTTATTTTGTTTTTTGCATGTCATCTCCAATGTTTTCTATATTTCTCTCCCATTTATTTTCTCTATGTGTTCTAAAATATGTGGCCATGAAAGCAATGCCCAGGCAGGTTTGCCTTCACGGCTTTAGATTAACAACACCCACCTGTCTGAGGTCTGTGAAGAAGTGTTTTAGTCTAACCATGTGCTACTCCCTGAGTCAGTCTAGAAAATGAACCTTTGGTTTAATATCTATATTGTGATCCATCCTCAGAATCACTAAGTAGGCACATTGATCCTCCTCCCCCAGTTGCTTCTAAGAATTAATTTGATCCTGACTCCCAGCACAGAGAATCAGTCGCACGGAAGATGAGAGCCCCTCGCTGTTATCTATCGCTATAATATCCCAGGCAAGAAAAACTGTTTCGAGAGACTGCGTGCCCACTGAATGTAGTACCCTTCCCTACTGAAGACCGTTTGTCCTGGGAGCTAGAATTCAGCACCACGTTGTTGGACAGCTCCCGCGGGGGACTATTTTGTACTCCGACACCCTGCGTGGGGAGTTTGATTGCAGCACCCTGGTTCCGGACAGCTCCCCGCAGAGGTAATAAATGCGTGGCAAGCTGCTTTGACATCCGCGTCGTCGTCAGAGTTTCAAATGTGAATCAAATAGGCGAGCATCGCAGCGAGAGAGGGACCTGCCTGCACGCTAAGCAAATCAAGAGCTTTCAGCACCCGAACTGTGGGCAGCTACTTATGTAAGAGGAAAGGATCCGGAGGACGCGTGGCACCTCCAGCATTTGACAGAGGCAAGCATCTTTACAACATGAAGCGGGCATCCGATCCTTGAGGGGCGGGGAGGAAGAGAAAAAGAGTTGGTTTGGTTTGCTTGCCCGCGGAAATCTCGAAAGCCACCTGGAAAGAAGCTGATGAGTTGAGCTGCTCGCCCCTCACCTAACAGGTGTCTCTTTTACCAGGTAAGCCTTGTTATTCAGGTGCATTGACCATGAGTAGAATTAGAAGCCTGACTACCTCTTTAAATATTTTTACATACATTGTGATGTGTGTGTGTGTGTGTGTGTGTGGTGCTTTTTGGAGAAACAGAGGCATGTTGTGTGAATTTTTCTTTGCTCTTATTTCATCTTTCATCTGATCTTTCTCTTTCCGGTTTCTCCTTTCATCCCATTCCCTGCAACGGGATGTAGAAGGATGAAGTAGCCCTCTGTGGTTTCCCAACCCTACAGATATCCTTGCCATCACGTTCTATTATTCCCCCCAAATTTAGACGATTGGACAGGAGATCCACTGTCATTTCTGGTAACCGGCTGTCTTTCAAAGTTTACTTTGGGAGTCATATCAGCCCATTTCAGAGTTCATGGTAGGAGCCTGGTCCAGGATTCAGGAACTAATCTGAGATCTCACCATCAAAACAAATCAAAAGTTTTGTAATGGGTGTTATTATTAAAAGTATTAAAACAATGCTATCTGCAGAACCCTAAAGACTAATGAGACTTTCTGGGATTCCAGATATCCACTGAGACACTAGAGAGCATGGATGGGGGGGGGGGGGGGGGGGGAAGTATATTGGGGAAAAAATGAAAAGCTTAGCTTTTACAAATGTATATATTAAAAAAATGTATAGAAACTAAGCACCCTAAATAGAAAAATAACATCAAAATCGAGGGTAATATATGCCTCCACTGAGAAAATCATATCAAACCTGATGTGTCTTATTTCTTCTTTTTTACTTATAAGTGTATTTGCTTCCTTAATTATTTAACCCTGTTGCTTATTACTGGTTTATATTTGGAGTGATTTCATAGATCATCCACAGTGGCAGGCGGGAAGAAATTGAAAATTGTCTGCTTTTTCTATTTTTACTCACTTTTTCTTTATCCACAATCTTTTTTTTTTCTTTCAAAGCTTATAAGAATTCCAACTACAAAAAAAATACATTATGGAATGAGGATATTCTCCTTCCCTCCCTTTTCATATAGGTTCCCAGCAGGGATAATGCTTTATAATCTAGAGCCAGAGGCAAAGCTAAGAAGAGAGTGCTAGAGCATTTAACAAACTCTGAGGGGAGAGGATGTACAATGATGGTTTCTTTCAAAAGAAATCACAAGAGGAAGCTCATATTATAACATATACTAAAGAACCTTGTTTATCATTCAATGGGTAAAAAGCTCAAATGCTTTTGCAAAAAAGTTTGTTCCGCTTACAATGTGAACAGACATTTATTATTCCTCTGCTCATCTCCCAACATGACACAAAGAAAAAGATGAGAAAGTCAACTCAGCATGCCAATTTTCCCACTGGTGTCTTTCAAATGTTTTGTTTGACCAGCCTTCTACTCTAAAAAGCCTTCTGAATGAATTGCTGGATTTAAAATCACCCTGGACTCCCATCCATCAGGTGCCACTGTCAATTCATCCCCCACTCAGAAAACTGCCCTCCCAGAATATCTTTTTGTAGTGGGGCGTGTATGTGTGATCTGATGGTGTCAATTAAATGAGAAGTAAGAGTAGCTGGATTCTGACCCTGAGCAGATCTTGGTACATTTTAGGATGCGTATAATTCTTAAAAGCCCTGCTGAACAGCACAAAGCAGAATTGCAGATTGAAGTGATGTGGCAGTTTGCCTGTGGTTTATACTCTGATGTGCAAAGAAGCCTACCTATTGCATTTATGACAGATGTTTTGGCAGAACTATTTGCCCAAGAAAGCAAAGGCATCCTCTTGGCCATAAGAAGATGGCATCGTCAAGCGAATTATTGGATTCCTATAAAGTTAAATACACATGCAAATGTTTGTCTGATCCCTAGTGTAGGGTACTCATAGACCAGACTTCATTTCAACTCCAATTATAAATATAAAACTCACTTGAGAGAAAAAATGAAGCAAATATCTGCTTCATAGTCTAAAGCACTAGAAGTCTTTCTACACTAGAAAGATGATACTGAAGATAAATTGGGACAAAGTCATAGATAGACAACACTGAATATCATAAAAGATGAGTAGAACAATATTTAATAAAGATTTAAATTGTCTTATTTTTTTGGTTTAGATTGATATCTTGCCTTTCCTCCAGAAAATCAAAGTGATATATATTATATAGAACTCCCTCTGCCAATTTTTATTCTAATAAAATATCCATGGGATAGACAGCTTAGAGGGATGGTGATTGAATTCAGGCACCTAGTTGCTAACAGTAACAGAGTTGGAAGGGACCTTGGAGGTCATCTTATCCAACCCCCTGCTCATGCAGGAGACCTATACTAGGGATTTGAACCGCTGAACTGCCGACCTTTCTGATTGACAAGCTCAGCGTCTTAGTCACTGAGCCACCTAGCCAGGCTAGGTGAGTTCCCATGACTGAAGGTTGACTTTGGTCTCCATTTTTGAAGTCCAATAATTCTAACACCATATCCAGTGAGGAAGATTATATCACCAAATCCTTCAAAACAGATTTTCTGGAGCCAATTTCTGGGTATATGGAGGAAATTAATGGGAAAATATGAAAATAATCTCTCTCTCTTTTTTTTACAATCAAAATACAGTACGTGTAGTTCTTCTCAACTTAATTCTGGAACTGACCCAATGAAAGTATCTGTTACTTCAGTTGATTTACTACAGGTGGTCCTCAATGTATGACCCCAATTGAGCCCAACATGTCTGTTGCTAAAGAAGGCAGTTGTTATGTGAGTTTTGCTTCATTTTATGACCTTTTTAGCCACAGTGGTTAAGTGAATCATTGCAGTTGTTAAGTATTAAGTCATTAAGCAAATCTGGCTTTCCCCATTGACTTTGCTTGTTGGAAGTTGACTGGGGAAGATCACATGACCTCAGGACAGGGCAACTGTCATAAGTACATGCCAGTTGCCAAGTGCCCGAATTTTGATCAAATGACCATGAGGATGCTCCAACAGTCATAAGTGTGAAAACTAATCATAAGTCACTATTTTCAAGTGCCATTGTAACTTCAAATGGTCACTAAACAAATGGTCATAAATCGAGGACTACCTCGTATTTAGAATCTAGTGAGAAATAATATGATTCTAATACTTGTGTTTGGAAACTTGGCAAAATAAAACCTTATTATCCATTTGTGGATGGAACACTGATTTAAGATCTTTCAAAAGAAGCCAAATATTCAAAATAGTATATTATGAAAGATACAAAGTAACTAAGCCCTTATATAAATTAATGGACTTTTTTGCTCTTAGTTCTGTCCAGAAGTAATGGCTGCATGTCTCTCCAAATAACAGAGTAATAAAACAGAAAAACATTCCTATGCAGTAATGGGGGGGGGGGGTGTAGCAGTAGATGGCCAATCCACACAGTTAGCTATGGTGTGAAGCCAAATGCTACTTTAAATGGACCTTGGATCTAATCAGATAGGACTTTTCTTATATTGCCACTACCAAACACTGTGAATGGATTTGAAACAAGAACAACAACAAGAAAGAGAAAGAGAAGAAATAGAAGCACTAACAAAGACAGTAGATTAAAATAGCCAAGGCTGAAGATATTTCTAAACAGTCTGCTGAAGTTTCCAAATGACTGGTAACATTTTCTCCTCTTAGACATTTTATTGATATGGATTGGACAGAACTAGTTTTTATCAAAAAATATATTGCTGAGCTAAATACTCTCTTCTGCATCAGCATCCAAAAGCTTGACCTTTGGGTCTTGGAGAGAAAAAAAAATGGGGGGAGTTAAAGCATTGGCTTCAACCTCAGAGCTAACTAATTCTCTTTATGTGGGCCAAATGACATGACCCATTACAACGTAGGTAATAAAACACATAAAACTGCTTTTGCTTAGTACAGGAGATCTGAAACAAGTGCAAATGATAGGAGAGAAGAAGTTTAACCTTCTCCTATCAAAACCTCTTGATTCCACTTTTCCTCCAAGGGGTGTTCTAGATACATCAACATTTGGTGAAGCTCCAACATGCCTTGGACACCATATGTTTTAGGCATTCTAGTAGGAGTGAAGTTGCAATAGGAAACTGGCAGGCAGGGAAGGGTAGCACTCCCCGCCCACTCCTCTTTTCTTTAGAAGAAGCAGCTGTAAGAATTTTGCACAAGATATGTAGCTTGGCTTTATGAGTATTGCCCAAACACAGTCTAGGACTCTGTTCTGGCCTTCATCCAAACTGAGGCTCTTTCCTATAAATGGTAATATTTAATTAGCTGAGGTAGTGATTTTGGTAAGAAAATAATTCTAGAAGGATCATATAGGTGAAGGATTGGCTGATTGAGTTGGAGTCAAAACAACATTAGTTGCTTGTGGGAAATTAATATCTGAGCTTTTTTTTTTGTAAGGGGGCATTTCTAACTGTTGTATCGTATTGTTTGCACTCTGAAATACATGGAATCAATTTCCAATATCTCCAAAGATCCATGAATGATATACAAATGGAAATGTATTTTATCACACTTAATAAAATCATTATTCTTCTGTGATTTATTTTATGGGTTTGCATTTTCTGAGTTGATTTACTAATGGTGTGTGTGTGTATGGGTGTATACAGTTTATGGTCAACTATGAGCTGGCAATTACATATTACATATAATGAAAAGGGCAATTAAAAAGAACAGAAGGCACAATAAAAAAATAATCTTACAGAGAAGGGGGAAAACAATAGCGATATAACAGAGTTTTGCAATCCTTGTAGAGATTTCTGGAGATGAAACAAGTAAAAGGAGAATATTTTCCTCCACCAAGCAAATATCTGTGCCAGGCTGCCGAAATGGACAACACAAAAATATATGCAACTCTATTTTCTCTTAAAGGTAGAAACTTGGACTGGGATGTGTACATGTGTACATATATGCACACATAAAATTTCAAATATGCATGGAAATTAAGTGGAATTTAAATCAGTATAATTCAGTCCAATTTAAATTTTGATTTTCAGATTTTTCCCATTGTACAGAGATGTCAACCCAGGACATTAAAAAATGGACCTCCAAGAATTTATCCATTTCTATTTTACCTTCATCCTATTTCCACATCTGACAGAATATACCTTTTGGTGCATTTCTTTTATATGTTAATTTTCCTAGCAAATAACCATTTGAGTACGAATGGTTTTTAAGCATTTATCTTTGATAAACTTAATTTCTGTATGTTGTTTTTAAGCAGTATATCTATTTTTGTCAGCAAAACTACATCCATTTTGCATTTAATTTTGAACCTGAAAGTTTTATCACTTGGAGAAATCAAAATTTCACAGGATAACTGAATATACTCATATTCATATATTGAAGGGAAAGTTTAACATTAAATATGTTCCATTCCTTTTCAAACATGAACTGAATAAATTCTTCCCATCTACACCTGAAACAAGTGAAAAATTAATATCTGATGTCAAGTAATGACAAAAAATTAAATATCTTAGCAAAGTTGCGTTGAACCAGAATAGGTAAGAAGTTTTAGTGAGATGCATCATGTAGAATGCCTGGACGTAGAAGCAGAAGCCAATACTGTACTGGGTGAAGCTCGTGATCAAGGAATTTTGATCATGTCCTATTCAGCCATAAAGAACAGTGTATGGCTCTTGGCTCCAACTTTCTTCTATGGTTACATAATCACAAAGTGAGATAATTCCATGTATTCAGAGAGAGAATTTCAAACGTTCGTTGGAGTAAGCTGAAGATGTGATAGGAGATTTCAAATAAAATGAAAGAATCATGGAAGTACCAGTATCAGCAGAAACAACATCATTTTTTCCTATATTTCGGTATTCTGCTTTGTTCAAAAGACTGAATGGAAACGCAAACAGTTGCAAATTATTGGAAGGGCTATCTGATCTAAGCTGCAGAAATCCAGAGAACCATGAGAAGTCTATCAAGAGAGCTCATGGCTGCCATCTCCTGGGCTTTTGGATTTTTGCAGCCTTGTTCTGATAATCCTACTACTTGCTTACCCAATCTAGCCTTGTCTACTGCAGCTGCATCACCATCAATTGTTTGAGCCTTTTAAAATTAAAAATGTAACAATTTAATCAGGGATCTTCTACCTGTCAAGGATTCTGTATTGAGTTTTACCTTTGATCATGCTTGTTCGGTTCCCTGAAAAAGTGTTGGTTTGTTTTTGCTTTCTTTTCCTTTATCTTTCTGATGTTGCCATAAATGTTTGGACTAGCTGGGAAAAGTTTGAAGCATGTGTGCATGTGTGGGTGTTTTTTGAGAACTTGCCTTTCAGGAGGATGTACTGCCACCTAATTTCTGTTGCAGTCAAACATTTACAGTGTGTGTGTGTGTGTGTGTGTGTCCGTGCTTGTGTATTGAGGGATAACCGTAGTATAGCTACTTAATCCCTATCTTATGCCTCATATTACCAGGTGTGCTCTGTAAATGGAGGGGGGCAATGATGTTCCATCTTCAGGTGTTGGCTGGCTGTCCAGTTTTTCTTCCAGGTCTCCTTGTGTTTGGAATGTAGTGTGTAGTTGGTGTGTCTCAGGTTATGAGAGCAGCTACCTCTATGTTATGTTGAAGCATTGGGTAAGTAGCTATTTCCCACTTAGTGTGATGCAGGTCTTTTGTCCATCCATATGTTTCCTATATCCCCTCTCATAAGGTCTACTGTTGCAGTAGCATTTCTGGGTTCTCTTGTCTCATCCATCTTTGGATTGTTCCGGTAGCCCACTTATCATCATATTGTCCTGGTTTACCAATATCTGATGCTAATCAGCTTGTTAATCCAGGCCAGGGGTGAGCAATGTGGCTCCTTCATCCCTCTGCTTTGGCTCCCTGTCACCCAAAATATGTGTCACAACCGCCAATGTGCAACACCCGCCGGCACACAATTTATTGAGCTTTTCGACCTCCAGTAGGCCAACCATGGATAAATAAGATTTTGTTATACATAGCATAAAGGTAAAAAATGATATACGCAGTGTTATCTTCATTTTAGATGTCAAAAGGGTTTTATGGTTCCCAGTGTTTTCTTTTCTGTGCGAAACAGGTCCAAATGGCTCTTTGAGTGTTTAAAGTTGCCGATCCCTGATCCAGGCAATGTCTGAGCTGGCTATAACACTCCTAATTCAGGTCACTCTCACATTTGAAATAGGCAAGTGAAATGTTAGGGGGCCTTTGTCCAAGGACCTCTATCGGTAAGGCAGGAACTATTCGGGATTCAAATCCAAGTCTCCTGCAACAAAGGGAGTGCTCAAACCAGTGTGTGTGTGTGTGTGTGTGTGTGTGTGTGTGTGTAATAAATTTATCAATACGGAATGCTATACAAGTAAGTCAATAGCTTGGCCAGTAACTGATGAAATCAAGGACTTGATCTATTCAGATAGATTGTTGTTGTTTTTTCTTGTGTAGTTAGATATTACTATGGTTGAATGCACTAAATAGTACAGATCTATATTTTATCTTTCCACAAGTCTTAAATTTTTTTATGAAATGGTACAATTGCACTCCGAATTTCTCTGAACCAGGGAGAGGCAGCTAACAAAAGGGAACTAGGACAGAGAAATATGAAGCAGCATGATATAATGTTGAAGCTTTTAGTTATGAAGAAAAACCAAGATGCTTTTATCTGGTATACCTTGTTATAACTTTCCCTTCCTCTTAATGTTGGTGTTGTACTTGAGGAAGAGTTCTTATATAAATAGTGTTAACTTTTTGTTAACCTAATGAAGAGTCAGCAGAGCAGCTGTCCCTTTTTAAATGATGATTGAAAATTTAAAATTCAAGGCAGTATCAATTTACATTTACTGTTTAATGAGCAAACCACTTGTAATAGGAGATCAATGTGCACAAATTAATTTATGTAACCATATTTGTAGCCCCTTCCCGCAGTCCTAACAAATTCTGAGTGGCAAACAACATAGTGCAAAAGGAATCTCAATAGCAGTAAAACAAATGATTTTTATTTAAAGACTCTGCGGTAAGAGCCATTCCGAATCATCTAAGACTGAAGACGATTTGGAACAGTATCATTTTTACCTGCTTGTATAATGCAAGGAGAGGCAATGCTGGGGGATTACCAGCATTATGGGGGAAAACATGATGTGGGGTGGCATATCTTTGTCCCAGCCCAGGAGAATATCTTCTCCATTTAGTGCAGGAGTCTTCTCAACTGACCTCCCAGACATTTTCACACTGGATTGGCACAATCAGTTTTGGCAAGACGTTGCCTGATAAATCTGTATAGGCAATGGGCGAGACTTTGAATTGGATACAGCAGCCTGCTCATATTTAAGGCAGTCATTTTAAAATCAGAGTAATTCTGCAGAAGTAGAGTGATCTGTCAGCAGCCTGGTTGTTGTGTCTGTACCAGCTCCAGCTTTCATTTCCACGGACAGTGGAGTCTAATTAGATCTGATCCAGCTGTGGCCCAAACTGGCATTCTAGATGAAGCTCAGCTACAAGATTTCCACCTGTTATTTGTACAGTAGCTGAGCATCTAAGACCTCCAAGTCATGAACCATGTCGGGGTGGGTTCTACTTACCTTTATTACCGGTTCGCAATGGGGCTGCGTGCAGGCGCTCACTTCGCTCGTGCATATATGCGCTCTTCTGCGCATGCACAGAAGCGTTTTGATGACATCAGGGTCAGTGGGTGGAGCCTCCCGCCAGTTTTACTACCAGTTTTATAGAACCGGTATGAACCGGGGGCAACCCACCACTGAACCATGTCCTTTTGGAGCAGGGAAATCCAGTCCTTCCAGAGTTATTACCAATGACAAATAGCAAATGCATGCTGATAGGATTTAATCTGAGCTTGTTTCGCTCCATCCAGATCCTTACCAGGCACCAGTTCAGGTCTTCTAGATTTCATGTTTAGTTCCATTTCCATTTCAAGTTCCAGCTTGATATGGAAAACTCCTGCTACTGGGATCCTATCCATAACATAAAAATAAATTGGGAGAAGCTGTCTAATTATCCTGGTAGGGGAAAAAAAGCTATATAGTAACTCCAGTATTACAAGTAAGGTATAAAAAAAAGAAGTGTATGCTTGGTGAAGGATGGAAATTAGGGCATCAACTCAAACCCGACTCTTTTAACTGGCATTTGCTATCTGATTAACAACTTTTATTCTGGAATCCAAATTTACAAGAGAGTGATTATTTGGAATCTCAGAATGAATTCAAATCTCAGTTCTAATTATTGGAATCGAAATGTGAAATGTTAAAAATTATAGTTGTCTCTTCTTGGTCTAGTGCCCAGCAATCAGATAGCCAGAAGACTACCAACTACCAAGGAAGAGCTTAGTAGCAGAAAATATGCCGTTGATGAGGGAAAGAAAATGGCTTAGCTATGGTTTTGTGTGGGGTGCCGTTTTTGTTGTGTGGTACAACTTTCAGTGTATTTAGAAAAGTACCTTTCTCAGATTTAAATTTAGAGCACTTGAACAGAATGTTTCCACTTGTCAATTTGACATTGCCAGATGTTTTGATACGAATATGCTCGTATGGAAGTTGACAGTTTGTGTCCAACTTATCTTTTCATAATTCTTGTTTCAGTTTGTATAGATCTATATACAGTATGTTCAACCCAGGAAAACACAGCATATACTATTTTGTTGTGATTTACGGTCAAAGAAATATATTATAGTTGATGGAACAATCTGTTGTTGGTTTCTTACTTGCACTACCCTTTAACAGTTATTACACTTTTGGTAAACAAAAAACAAAAACAAAATTGCCATCTGTTTTGTGTTGCCTGCTTCGCTCATTATAGGCTATAAACCACAGAGAGACATATAGTTTAATGCTCCCCCCCCCCATAATGACCACAGACTCTGGAATACTTAAATAAACAGACTCCATCAAGGACAGGAAGTAAATATTTAGACCAAATGATGCAACCCAGTGCCTTCTCATTGTTTTGACAAATCACTTCCAGAATTCCTTTCCAATACGATTTGTGGTTTATGGAACTATAGCAATGCAAAATAGATACACTAATTTTGATTGAGAGAATGTAGTCGTGTTTGTTTAAATTAGGCTTCAATTAATGAATAATGGGAAGGTCTCTCTCATTGGGGTGGAATTGTGGTCAAATCTGAAGTGTGAAATAAAACAAACTGTTCTTCAGTCTATTTTGCTATTTCTAACAGGTAATACAATTCATTGCTCCCAGATCATGCTCATTATAGCTCTACAGCACATATTCTTGAAATATGCATCCAAGAAGGATTTAGGGCAGCTAAATTCTTCTTAGCTTCCTGCCATTCAGATGTCTTGTCCTAATTACAGAAACCCTGTGGATAAATATTGTTTGGACCACCATTGGCAAGAATGATCTGCTCTTTTCCAGCACTGGGTGAGGAGGGAGAGGCAAGAGAAAACCTGGTTGAAAAAATGTGAAAAGTGGAGCTGATACTCACCTTTCTCCATATGACTTTTTATTATTTTTTATAAAAACAAACAAACATTTAGTACATCTGTCGCCCCCTCCCTGTGACATCTTGGTGTTATCTTCAGTCCTTCCTCCTCCTCCTCCTCCTCCTCCTCCTCCTCCTCCTCCTCCTCCTCCTCCTCTTCTTCTTCTTCTTCTTCTTCTCCTCCTCCTCCTCCTCCTCCTCCTCCTCTTCTCCTCCTCCTCCTCCTCCTCCTCCTCCTCCTCCTCCTCCTCTTCTTCTTCTTCTTCTTCTACTCCTCCTCCTCCTCCTCCTCCTCCTCCTCTTCTTCTTCTTCTTCTTCTTCTTCTCCTCCTCCTCCTCCTCCTCCTCCTCCTCCTCCTCCTCCTCCTCTTCTTCTTCTTCTCCTCCTCCTCCTCCTCCTCCTCCTCCTCCTCCTCCTCTTCTCCTCCTCCTCCTCCTCCTCCTCCTCCTCCTCCTCTTCTTCTTCTTCTT